>JAIPRM010000067.1:0-94861 GCA_025469315.1 Stegophylla sp. TES_Ste_2020
TATTTCTATACGAAAAAGTGTTAACAGAAAAAAAAAATAAAAAAAAAAAATAAATAAATAAACATCATTGTAAGAACACTAGCTTTTTCACTTTGTTCAGAATCTAATACTTCAAAATTCAAGTTCAATTTATCAATAGTATCTGTTGCGTTCTTAGCGAGTACTAAAAGAAATAATTATACATTGAAATTCGGGACTAATTTGTAATGTATACTAAAAGACTGTATAATGAAGAAACAAGCACTACACATTTATAAAGAAAAATTATATTAGAGATGCTGAAAAATTTACCAAAAAAAAATAGATTGTGTAAAATGGAAATTAAACTCAACAAAAAAAATTAACTTTTCATTGAAATCCTGGTTCTCATCAGCGTCGAATTTTTTATGATGTAAAATTGATAATTTGTAAAAACTAAAAATTTGAAAACCATAAAATTAAAATCAAAATAAAATACTCTGTACCTATTATTTATTTGAAACGTATCTCAAAAAGTCTTGACTGGATTCAAACAAAAATAAATGGAAGTGCAAAAGTAGATGTTTTTGTACTTATATGAATTTAAAAAAAACACTATTTATACTAATGTTGTATATTGCACAAAACTAATTAAATATTTATCATATAATAAAAGAACAATACTGATATCAAGATTTTGAGAAATTATTATTATATTCAGGGCTTCAAACTTTTTCTAATATTTTCTGGCTCACTAAAACCGGTTATACAATTTTAAAAACCATTTAATTTCGTTCTTTATACTTATAATTTATAATTCATAATAAATAATAATAATGAACACCTACTGAGTCTAGTTGTCACAGAGATAATCACATTGACGTAGTGTTTGCATATTTCTAATGTTTTTTAAACAAACAATTGTTTGTGGTTTTAAGTGTTTAAAGTTATTGTAGGTAGATAGGTAGTGTAGTAGACCTACTTAAAAACAGCTAATTCGCTCGGTTTTCCGATGAGAACTTATTTTTAACAGAATGCTCGAAAATAACAACCCCTGTATGATTTTGACGAAATTGATTTCCACGAATGTGCGGGGGAGTGGGGAATCGATATAAACTTTGGGGTGTATTTTGATAATGATGATCGATGATGACGACTGCCATGATTATTGACGATGATAACGATGATGATGATGATGATGATGAAGCCGATTCTGTTCAAGACGCCTCTGTGCCTCCATCGTCATCTCGGCAGGGGGTGAGTAGCAACAGCAACAGCAGGTGACCCGGGCAAATTGGCTCGTACAAACCACTGTGAATTCACTGCGCACGTTCGAATTCTAAGATTATTATTATTATTATTATTATTATTATTATTGATATTATTATTATTATTATTATTATTAGTGTTATTACTGTTGTTGTTATTATGGCTCAAACTAGACTCGTGAAATGGTGTGGCGGCTGCGGTGCTGTACGCTCATATTGTTCGGTGGTGGTGGTGGTGGAATGCGATTTACGATTGACGTCAAACGATTATACGCACACTCTCGCTGTAGTATAACTAATATAATATACGCGCTTTGGTGTAATATGTATATACATATTATATTGTATTGTACATTATTATACATGTTTACAGCAGAGCCAGTCGTTGTGTATATACAGTTCTATATTGTTCTATATTGTTATTATTGTTTGTTTAACTTCAATTGAAATATTATACTGTTTCGCTGGGCAAATATAATTAATACAATTAGAATCGACGATACCCTAGACCCTCCCGCGTCGATTCACATCCGCTCGTCCGAATCGGATCCGAATATTTATGGCAGCGTCCCTCTGGCGCCCGACAAATATTACGCGCGTATCAATTCGATTTTTCCACTCGATCGATATAGCTGCCTATTAAAACAATGCTCACGCCTGTACGTTTGAAAATATGCGAACAACACGGCACATTTATATGTCCGTTGACCATTCGCTAGAAAATAGCACGAGCCACATTCTCGGGGGGAGGGGGGGGGGTAAATCTCTATGAAAGGTGTTATTGAGTCGACCGTAGGGCGAGTGTTAAGCCAGTTTGGGTTAGGGATCACGTATTCGATCAATAAAAATGTTATTCGACTATAAACTAATTCAATTTGCCGTGCGGTTATTTAATGGTACTCGAGTGTTTAAAGTCTACGGGTTTATTAAACGCGGAAAATCGTGTTTTTTGCTATTACAGGCAACAGGGGTGGTGTAATGGGGATGGTTGACGGTAGCGTATAAAGGTAGAGGAATCTGAAGTGCTGCGGCACTAATGTAGCAATTAATATAGAACAAACAAGACCGGGGGTCGTTCGATTGTCGTAATTTGAAACCGACTGTCAAAAGTTCGAAATAATCGAAAAAGAAAAAAAAGATTCGATTAATCAATGGTTTTCCTCAAAAAGTGCTCGATTTTCAATAGTTCAATAATAATAATAATAATAACAACACTCGATTAATTGACAAGAACAATCGAATAATCAGTAAAAAAAAAAAAAAAAAAAAACAAACGATTAATCGAATGTTCGCATAATAGGCGATGAATAATAATTATTGTGAAAAAGTTAAAATCGATTAATCGAATAGTCCTACTAAACACAAAACAGAGTTTCGACAAACTTTTCTCGTCGTCTTTCCGAGGTGAATTATTATTATGTGTGGTATAACATTGCGGCAATAATACGTTCGTAGCAATACACGCGTAGTATACGATTTCCCGGCTCGACAAATATTTAATTATTTCCATAAATCACCGAAAACGCGGTGTACACGACACCGCATATATACGTCGCATTGTTCCGCGTTCGTATTACGCTGCAGATATTATTATGTGTACAAATTATTATTATTATTATTATTATTATTAAATGGCGAATAAGTCGCGCGGCAAAGTATGCGTACAACAGTACAACGTAGTTTGTGCGCGCGCGCGTGTGTGTGTGTGTGTGTGTGCGCGTTGTATTTTATCAACAATGCGAATATTCGCATACCGCGTCTCGTCTCTACCATAATATTATAACCACTACTCTATGTTCATATTATTATAATGGCCCGATAACGAAATGTTTATGGATCGCGTATAAATCCATGTCAACGCGGTGGCGTTGAAACGAGTACGGCCGCAGTCGTGATAACGCTTATCATCATCGTTGTTGTTGTTATTATTATATTTCGTTCGAACAACATACTACACCATTGTTATTGCGTATAATAATAATAATAATAATAATATCATATTTCTAATACGCGGTCGGGGAGGAGGGGGGGGTGTGCAATCGGATGGTGGGTGTTTGTGAATAAATCATATATTATATCAATATGACGTACGCAGCAGAAATCGTTTATATTACGACGACAAACCCCCGGGTTTAATGACCTTAAATTGAAGGTATCGGTGGTGCAATAACAAGACAGCTCCATTTTCAAAAACTTTTCTGGGGACACATAAAACTCAATTTTAAAATCCACAATGATCAAATTATTTTTTTAAATACATATATGAAATTTAAGGTGCATATATTTAATTTCGATTTTTTAATATTACATTAATTTAAAGCTAACAAAATTATCTGTAACTGTTCAAAATTTCATAGGGGAATATTTCGAACCATTTGTAATTTTTTCGAACTGGATCAAATATCGTTTTACTTTTTAGTGTGGCCGTGTACATGAGTCACTATTTACACATACACATTTAAGAGTTTTCGTCACAACGACTATTATTGGTTATTATGTCCAATTTTAAGTGGACTTTTGTTTGTATCCTTAAAAACGGTTTCTACTGTATGTACAACAATAATATTATGTTTTCGGGTGTATTTTGAAAATCTCACTGCTTGGCCAAATATCGACTTGAATAAAATATATTTTATTATTTGATTTTGTCTTTATACTCAGAGCTCTGCATCGTCTGCAGGTGTCGTACAATAATAGCCAACGCCACGGTCGACGCTAACGTGTGAGATGGCTTGTATATACGGGAATTACCCGTTTGCGCTAAAAAAAAAAAAAAAAACCCTTTTGAAAAAGGTGTAGCCCGTTCGCGCCAAAATGAAAAAGGTTCATTTTTACCCATAGTCCGTTTGCGCCAAATTTACCTGCTCTCTCTCTCTCTCTCTCTCTCGCCGCTTATTATAATCACGGCTCCAGTGTATACTCATACGATATTATATAAATAAAATTAAGTCAGTTTTCCACCAAGAAATTTTGAATTTTTTATCATTCGGGATTTCTTTTATCAAGTCTTCGATATTCAATAATTTCTTCAATGATGAAGTGTACGCCAAATATACGTATTATTATTTGTACACAAGTATTTTTTTTTTCCTTTTTTGCTTGTAATAAAATCCAATAAAATTTTAAATTATAACTATTTGCATAATAATTTTTGTATGCATATTACATGAGTATACATCCGAGCCGCGATTACAATAAGCGTTGAAAGAAAGCACGTAAATTTGGCGCAAACGGGCTATGGGTAAAAATGAACCTTTTTTTTTTTTATTTTGACGCAAACGGGCTACACCTTTTTTAAAAGGGTATTTTTTGGCGCAAACGGGACATGTCCGTATATACAGATAGGGTTTAATCTTCGATCGGAAGGATTCGGCGCAGCGTAACTATACGCATCACGTGTATAATATATAAGAACAGCTCGTAAGTACAACACACACACACACACGAACATTGAGCTTGTGTGAATAACACGCGTACGACTCTAAGCGTTCCGAATATCTGCGCATCAAATCTTGACGATACGCGCATTTATGGAGCATAATGTGTACTTATTTAGTAAATATGTATATATTTGTTGAGATGTTCAGAGTAGATTTAAATTGTTAACGACGCGTGTGGATCGACACGCAAATACGGGCGGTTTGTGACTTACGCGCACGGACTGCAGAAAAAAACGTACGACGGTGAATTCGTGTATATTATTTCAGCGGTTCTTGACATTTTTCGATTTATATCGACTCCTCCGTGAAGAACCACTGATAGACCTTGTAATCAATAAACAAACATGTAAAAAAAAATTAATTTTCGTATGATTATTAAAAATATCACTTAAACATTCGGGGAAAATGTTAGCTTGATATTATGTTATCGAGGTAGAATACCACAATTCCCTAGAGGCTTTTTATTTCAATGGTCCTCAACTTTTTATTCTATTTCTCTATTGTAATTGTTAAAAATATTTTCCTCCCTTGTAAATTTTCAAAAATCTTATGCACCTTGAATTTGAGTTATGAGTTTTTTTTTTTTTTTGGTTAGTCGTACAGATAAATTATAAAATATAACTATAAATATACGTATATTATACAATTATTATTGTTTTATAAATAAGATATAAATCAAATTACCAATTCATAATATTAAATATCAGATAAAATTATTAAATAAAAAACAGAAATAATATTATAAAATGTTAATATCGATTAAATAATGAAAGTAAATTTAAAATGTATTTTCATAACAATTTTAATTCTCGTTATTTCATCATTACTGAACTGCCCCCCTGTGCAGCATCTCAATTCCCCCCCCCCCCCCGGTTTGGGAATCACTGTTTTATATGAAAACCGTGTGTGCTATAGTCGTCAACACCCGATCCCTTATAAATATGCGCAGGTAACGCGAAGTCGGATATTTAGAAATTCACGTGGAAACGAAATCTTTGTCCGCCCCTCCCTACCGACACCACCGTTGCAGGAACGTAGAAAATCCGGCAACACGGCGACGACGGTTCCCCAGTTTCAATAATTTAACTCTAAGCGGATCTGAGTTTGCGAAGCGCGAAAAGTGCATTTGTAATTTGCATTTCGTTCGCGCGTCGTTCAAAGTTTTCACGCTCCAGTTAATACGCGTATATTACGGCCACCGGTATGCCTTGCCAGACGTGCATAGGTGTTGTGTTCTCTCATTCGTTTAAGCCAACTCGCTACGTATAATATAAAAGTAGGTACAGACTTTTTCTTTTCATTTATGTTTTTCCCCCATATTGCCCCCTCCAACTATTACCACTAATGAACTTATATGTAAATGTATTTATTTATTTCTCGGTAAAAATTATTGCAATTTTCGCCCGTTCGTATACTATTACATTTATTTATTTTATTTCCCTTTGGATTTTTTTTTTTTTTTTTTTGTATTTCGTTCAATGCGATTACGTCGGCTCGTCACGTCGAAGGCCGGCGGCGGGAAATTCCGAAGTCCCGTCTCTCATCGATTGTGGCTACGGCTGGAACGTGCCGTGAAAAAAACATTTTACGAAACAGTGATGAGGGAAGGAGGGACGAGTCGTGTCGACCCACCCTCCCCTCCGTGTACCCTCGTGACAATTCCATATAAAATATAAGATATTTTCTCTTGTTTTGTGTCGTACAGCCTCGAGTGGTAAAAACAACGGGCGCTAAACCGAGCGGTGAAGAGGCGGAGTGAGTCATGAGTGTAGGCAGGGCAGGCGGGCACGGTTGTCGGAATCGTTTTTTAAGTCCAAAATGAGCGCAAAACGATGTCATTATTCCCGGCGGCAGCGGCGGCGGTGGTGCTGGTCGACCATTAAAAACGTTTTTAATAGTGTTTTATTATTCTACGTCAGAGTCGAGATTAAGCCGTAAAAACAACAAAAATATTATTATTATTATTATTATTATTATTATTATAACTATTATTCCTATTATATGTGTGCGTGAGAGTATGGGGAGGGAGGTCGGGTGGATTTTGTATCGGACGTTTTCGATACGAGTGGCTTGCATATTATTACTATTATATACTATAAAATATACAACAATATGCGTTTTATTCGGTTAGTAATAATAATAATAATAATAATAATAATTGACTTCAGAAATTGCGGCTTCCAAAGTTTTAGATTCTGAACGAAGTGTTTTTACAATGATGTTTATTATTATTTTTTCTGTGTACAACTTTTCGTATAGAAATACTTGTCCAAAAGTTTCGATCAATAACTTTTTTAAACTCGATTTGCGTCTAGATTGTACTTTAAAGAGGTAATTTTTTGAATTTCTCAATTCTTCAATGTTTTTTTTTTTTTGGAACAAACTACCCAAAATTTAACAAAAATGACTCGAAAACCATTATTTTTTGATCAGAATTTTATGAAAATTTAAACATAGATAGAAAATCCTATGAAAAAGATTTTGGCGCAAGAAAATTTTGAAAATGTGAAAAAAAATTTTGGACATTTTTTTTTATATTATTAACTTCCCTCGTTCAGAATCGTCTTATTGAAGAAATGATTTATAGTTTCTTTAAAATTTAATACGCCCGTCAAGAAAATCCCACCCGTCGTGCGAAGTATGTCCGGCTTTTTTATAATTATTACGATTGTGCTGATTTTTTGCGGTTATTGTATACGCAGGAATCACGAATTTTCATAAACAATAAAATAATTAATTGATATTATTACTATCGCTATCCTTATTTATTTGTTTAAAAGGCTTCGTGGTGCGGGTGTGTTTGTATAATTTTATAATGACGGTCGTGCTCATATATATATATATATATATATATTACTATCAAACGTTATTCATTATTATTACTATGGATATACCCAAAATTTTCCCCAAAGACTAACCTAAAAACATAATACTATTTATTGGCACCACCGACGGCCGTCGTTGTCGTATCCCTTTAGAATTGTGAAAATATATACTAACGATTATAGCCGGGTAGGGAGCTCGACTATCTCTGTACCGCACAACCGAGGATGTCAATTTAGTAGTACTTAATTAAATTACATCGTACCTCGCACCACCGCCCCCCCCCCCCGGCAACACCACGACGATGGAAGACGTTTTGTTCGTTATAATATTAGGATAACGTTCGTACCGTGCGCAATACAGCTTATAATAATTTTTATATGAATCAATGTGAGATGCGCGTAGTGCGCGTGTAATATGCAACGATATAAATATATTGTTCACCCAGAAAAAGTGCTTAACGTTGAACTATTTTCGAATCAAAATACGCATATAGATGTATATAGGAAAAATATAAAAATCTAAAAGAAAAAAAATTATCATTTTAAGTATAATTATATCATAATATATTAACATATTAGTTATTGATAGTGATATATTTTCAACAGAGCTAAAACGTAGACTGTGTACACCTACCCCTCTAATATTTGAAAAAAAACGTGCTTCACATTTTTTTTTTTTTTTCACAAAAAAATTGACAACACATTTTTTAACGATTTATATATTATAAAATATGTTGACAAAAATTAATTTCACTTAGTTTTAATTTCACTTTACTGCAGTGCTCAGAGGGTTGATAATTTTTAATATCAAGGTGATAACGCGTGATTTCCGCCGTCAAAAATTATTTTCATATACGTTCACATATAACAATATACTAAATTAATAAAAATAAGAATATGAATAAGAAAATTCCCACTTCTATATTCGGTGGAATTGTACACTATTATACACATATCGAAATATGTGTGTCAGTGTGTTCTTTGAAAACAATGGGGGTGAGTTATTTGTTATTAATGATATTATACTCGCACGACTCGGTTTTTGATGGAAATCAATACGCGTGATGACAACGACGACGACGCGACGTACTTAACGATTCTCGGACCGTATTTTCGATAAAAATCAAACTCGAATAGGGACAAGAGACGTTATGCAGTTAAACAACAGGAGGCTTGGGCGGAGGAAGAGGAGAATAAGAGATAAAAATTGATGAGCATACGTTAATCGTGCGATCTGCACTGGTCGAATGTGCCATGGATACGCGAAATATACGAATCCACCTTACGTTTTTTTTTTTTCTGTCCATTGTTTTTGTCAGATTTGCTGCAACGACAACACTGTCGTTTATTATTGGGAAAATCGATGCAGTACGTTTGTATTTGAGAAAGATCAGTCAAAAAAAAAAAAATAATAATAATAATAATAAAATATATATCATGGGTCTGAAAATGTATGAAAATGTTCTAACTCATGTTTACGTGAATTTATTCAGGGCGGCAGATTTTAGGTTTTAGTTAAAATATTTACATGCTTAATAAACGCGTTTTATTTGCAATCAGTTCCAGAGGATATATAAAGGATAGTTTACTTTACCGAAACGCACGAGATTTAATTAGTTGTAAACAAATATAATGCAAATTATTATTTGTTCAGTATGAAAAGGTTCTCCAGTTAGAACCTTTTCATACTATATAATTGCATCAGAACTTTTTTGTTCTAACACGTAATTAGAGTTGAACCGTTTAAGGCTGTTAACTTTCTGACACGAAATAACGCAAGCAACAATAAAGCAAAATATATCGTGTCTGTAATAATTCTTAACTTTACAATATTTATATAGTGCGAAAATTATTTGTTATTATATGATGAGACTTGGTACATTTCTATACATATATATTTCTGCTCATTCTGATAGGCCTGTTCTAGTAGTGACTCATAGTCACTTTAGATGAGGGTGAGACTTAAAATATATTAAAACAAAAAACGTAATACGGATTATTAGCCGCATTGTAAATGAGAAATAGTTATAGAAATATCAATAACAACCTAAAATGTATAAAATAAAACTAGTGTGGATTTTTATTATCCAAAAGAATTGAGTTACATTGGCTACTCTAGTTATATATCTTTGTATAGATGCTATTTGTACTCGAAAAAACTAAAAATGCACAGATACTTTATGTGACCATTCAACAATATTAATTGATGACCTCTGACCTATCATCTGTTATAGTGTTTAGATATTTTTCTTTTTCAAAGTATCTTGCTCGACGTTGCTTATACAAAATATATGAATAATATGACGTATATAATCGGTATGAGGTCACGGTAAAGAGAAGGTGGGGGGGTCGGTGAAACGATAAACCATAGCGGGACTACTTTACGGTCGTAAATAATAAACACGACGCAACAATTACGTCGAGCGATAATAATATTATAATATATTATTATTATTGTATAATAAATACGTGGCAACTATTGTCAATATATAATACGGTATACACTCATCTTAAACCGCACGTTTCTCAGAGATTCCACCCCTCCGAAGACGCGCCCTTTGCCCGCGGGGTAGCAGAGGAACACATTCGGGGGTAATTCAGGGGAATTATACCCCGAATGCGGCTGTGAAACGTAAGGCCATAAACAACACGAACCGCATAAGACTCGCAAACATCCCGTGTCGTATATAACCACTCGCAACGCCGTAATAATATGTATATCATTGTGCATCATAATGTATACCGGCTATTCACTCCGAGAAATCCCACGTCGACCGAGACTAGGAGATCACTGTTGTTAATAATTAACGAGCGTTATAAAATATTATTACCCCCCCCCCACGCCTTTGATTGCGAGAATTTATACCGTCGCGCCTTGCGGTTTACTCTGCAACGGGTACCAAAGTGATAATTATTTATTCTGCCCGAACGACTTTGACTGTGTAGTGTCGTAGTGTTACACCGATCAAATCTACGAAGGACCGTTTCGGTTATTAATAAAACACGTGTACTGTACCACTATCGATTCGAACCGAAAAGCGTTTTGCTTCAGGGATGGCGAACTTATTACATACAACGATTTAATTATTTGCTCGGACAAATCGTGCGGAACAAAGGATTGAACCTAGAATAATTCTGAGGATCTGGTAAGTTAGGTTGGTTTCCTTAAGGTCCTTAACGTTTTATCAAAACGTTGAAGAATATTATTGTAGTCTGCAAAGAATAAATTCAATTTTTATAAAATGTGTTTTTCGTTGTTTTATTTTACAAACGGTCCTATAGTGGATATTATTAATTACACGCACACACAGAGTATGTTCATATTATGAAAACAACAGTCGAGTTTAGCGTTTTGTGCGAGTAAGAGGTGGGGAAAACGGGGTTAAGGGGAGACGCAAGGTTCGGTATGGGTGAAGAAAGTGCTTAGCGGGAGGGTCGATCGCGACGACGAAGTCGGTGACGGTAACCGGGGTTTGGGTTGAACGAGAGAGAGCCAATATTGGACATGTCGAGAGCATGCGTTTAATGCATATTCATGTGGACTTAAATGTTTGATCGGGTGCCACTACACCCCCGCAGTGAATTCCCCACTCTACTATCCGCAGGTCCCGCACCATCGTCACAGCTCACTGTCGTCGTCGCACACGTATGTGAGTTGCGTACACTTACTCATTTTGCAGTCGGTAATCGTGTGTGTGTGTGTGTGTGTGTGTGTGTGTGTGTGTGTACCTACTGTACGGTTTATATCCCCTCCCCTCCCCCTTCCGTTGAAAATCGGGTAAACGGTTAGTCAAACACACACGTGCACATAATATACACCGTTAATATTCTATAGCGAGTGTATGGCTGCTGCAGGTATAAACAGGCGTGATCCCCAGAAAGAATGGCAAAATTTTTTAAAATACGATATTATGAATAATTAGTGAGGCTGGGGGCATTAAAGATTGTTTTGGAATGACAAATTCCAGTTACTCTAGGCTATTATGAGTTACAAGATATGTTACCTTTTTTTCTGTTTTTAAGTAACTTCCAACTTTTCCAATTGATTTTTTACCATGTTATGCGATTAAAATTAATCAGCGAATGTATCTAATAGTCACTTTATTTTGTTTTTCGCCCTAAATTTTACCCAATAGATTTTAATTATATTCGATAAAGTACAAATTATTATTGTTTGTTGTAAAACATTAAAAGGTAATTTTGTAATAAATTTCACTTTTTCTTTCTAAAGCTCTCGATATAATTCTCTAATCTGAGTTACAACCATTATTATTTAACTTGTCAATTTTGGGTAATTAGGGCCTGGGTATGTCGATTATCAAGAAACGCTTTTGGTGGTGATTATCTTGTATAAAACTATCCCAGGTGATATACGTGTTCTACGTGAATAATTGATAACACTCTGTAGATAAGAAAAAAAAAAAACCACAAAACTTAATGTCAAAATGCGTATTACGGATATTCGATGCATTAGCATAATATAACGCTTCAAACAACATATTTTATGGTTTGCTGTGCAAGCGATTGGAATTTTTTGTTCATAAATCATGTTCGTGGAGTACACGCGATTAAATTCGCCGAACAATACTGATTCGCGTGTTCCGCGACCCGTGCTTTAATAACTTTGCTATCATTTTGGAATTTATTTCTTTATTTCTTTATTTTTTTATTTGTTACTGTCAGTCGGTGGAGAAAAAACGAATAAAAATTCCGGCGGTTTTCAATAACGCTTTTATTGGGTACGGGACCGGCGAAGGTTTTAGAGTTTGGGTTTAGGTTTTTAAAAACAACTATAAGTTTTGAGAACCTTAAAATTTTATCAATTAATTTGATTCCTAAATAGATTTTTGGAAATGTCATTATAACTTACTATAAATTACAAGGTACGTATGCCATACGAATTTTAGTGTTTATTCTGATTGACAAAATATACATTTAGAAAGACCCCTTAGGTTCCAAGCCTGATTTCACATGGTCGCAAAATTAAAACAAAATAAAACGACCGATTTCGGTTTTAATTCTAAAGTATAAAATTTAGTTTTCGGTTTGGTTCGGACATTTTAAAAAACAAAATTATGGTTACGATTCTGATTCCTACTGAATACTGGTTTTAACAATATTAAAATTATGCTGTTTTAAATTGAAATATTACACTGTCCTATAAAAAAAAAAAAATCTTAAATTAATTGTTCAAATTATACCTACAATTAAAATATATATATATAATGAAATTAAATATTTTATTACATTTATAGGTAATTTAGTTAATATTTTGATCGAAAAACAATATCAATGAGAAATGAAACACAAGACGCGGCGTCGTACATAGTCAATTTATCTACACTCGTGCGCTGCTTACGCGAGTGTACTCGAGTAAAAGAATTAAGAATAAAAAAAATAAATAAATAGTAATAAATTATTCGAGTAATATTATTAACTCTCGACGACGCTATTTTTACATTGATGGCATTGTATTGAAAATATAATAAGATGTTTTTCAACAAACTCGACTGTACCACCGGTACGCGGTAAAATCGACGGAGATCGCGAATTGTTATTATTTTTCCGCGATCGGTTGAATGTTTTATTTTTTTCTCTCTCCGATTTAATCTTTGACAAAAAAAAAAGAATCTCTTCGCGCGCGTGTCGTCCAACCGAATTTCGCCATTATCGTTTACCGGGAAAATCGCGATGTCGCTCTTCGTTGTAGCGTTTACGCAGAAATAAATAACGGACGCGAACGTCCGTAAATGTTGTTCCCGCGTAAACGTTTTAAATGAATATTTTTTGTAATTTTGTAATTTTTTTCTTTTTTCCGTGCGTATTAAAAACACGAGCGGCTTTATTCCACTCGTATCTCTCTCTCTCTCTCTGTCTAGCCCGCTACTAAGTTTCTACCCAGCTGAAAAGATCCAATTTCGGCGTTGGCGATAAATAAATTCGGGCGCGCGCGACGCCCGCCCGAAAAGAAAAGAAAGAATATTGTTACGAGGAGGTGGAATAAAAGAAATAAAGAAAACGGAACCCAACCGAACAAAACAAAAACGTTATAAATCACCGATTTCGAGAGGTGTAAGAATAGGACGGCGTGCAGCGAGATAAAATAATGTGGATCTTAAAATTTACGAGCACACCCTCCTCATCGCCCCTCGCCGCACCGCGACTACAAAATATAATGATTATTTCACTTTTGAGAACACCGATTCGCCCGGAACGTCACACGGTGGAATACAAAATTTTTAATTGGAATGGCCAAGGTTGTTTTTCAAATAATTGGCGTAATACGACGGAATACAACTGTAAAAATGAAATTAACGCGTTGGACCTAATTTGAAAATTCATATTTAATCACTGTGACTTTATAGGAAAGTAGTGAATTTTTTTTTTTTTTTTGTGATTGAGAAATATTATAGCTTTGTAATTACATAATTTAAATTATGTAACAACGAATTCATGTATGAAACATTGATTTTGCATTTTTTGACGTTTTTAATTTTTTTTGCATTTTTAAGCCATATTTTCCTTTTTTAGTTCATTTTCCGGTATTTTTAATTAAATTCTGTCAAATAACATCTTTTGAAAACCTTTTTTTGTTTTACACAGGTCAAATTTAAAAATCTTTAGAAAAAAATGTTTCAAGTGAATAACATTATACAAAATTCAAATTCAACCAACAATTTTTTTTTATATTTTTATGAAATAAACATATTTTTATACATGTAAAATTTAATCTACTAATGTATTAATGTATATAATATCAAATATCAATATAAATATAAAAATTAAATTAAAAACCATTTTAAGTGCATATTTCATTGCATTTTTTTGACATTTTCAATGCATTTTTCAAGGTTTTTTTAATGCATTAAATTCACAGCCCTAATTATTATATGCAATTTTGTGAAATGCACTTGTGTATTAATGATGTAATATATTATAATACAGTGCCTGTTTTGTAATGTACAAGAGATGGAAATAATGTACATTATTTAAATATAAAAGTATCATCGTTTCGAGTCAGTTCGAATACAGCTAATTGAAATAATAAGAATGTGCGATTCGATTTGAACGAGTAAAAATAAATACATCTCTGAAACATGTTTCAACAACTACAGCAACAACGACGTGTAATTACACGTCTAAAACACGTAGTAAAAAACATGATATGACTGCATAATATACGCTCGCAGTTTGCTGCGTTCTCTTTTTCCTCCCCCTCGTGATTGTTGTTCGCTTTAATTCGATGTTTTGTACAAACAGAGAGTTAACCCACCCGAGCACTGACTAATGAGTTTTATAACGAGGGTAACTAGCGTGATATTGAAAGTTTTTGTAATTGGGTAAAAATGATTATAAACTTTTAGCCATTCTATTCACACACGAGAGTTTTCGTCCGTTAATCAATGTACGATTTAAGGCGGTCCCGCCGCTCACAAGCGCGATATTCATACTCGTCGGGTATAACGTGCACACTAATGTTTTTGTTGATTTAATGCCTGCAGTTTATGTCTGTCCGAATGTGTGTTCATATTATTGTTAACGATCTACCAATATTAATACACATTTATACGCGATATCATCGTTTCGCGTGATTTTAATCGTTATTGCAAAGCTTATTATTACAATAGACTTCACGCGTAATCATTCGAAATAACTATGCGATTACTTGTAATAATGACGGTGTACACGTACTAAAACGCACAAGTGGATATGAGCTTTATGAATAATAGAAAAAAAAAACCGTCGGCTATGCATAAACCGCACGTTTGCAGTGGCAGTTGAATAAGTGAGTGGGGAGAAGGGAAAATGCACTGAGGATTTATTTGCGTTCGGTTCTATTGTCGTGTATTGGTTCGCAGCAGTGACTTATACAACGAGATCGTCGGTTAAACGGAGAAAATTGCTTGTAAGGTCAAAAACAGCTATTGATGGGGGTTGAGGATCGTGGAAGTGAGACTAGAGGGTAGATACCTAGGCGAAATTTCAACTCGTTTGATCGCACTTTGGTGTTCGTCACACCACGTGGTGGCAGATAGACACCTCGACTAGGCTAAAAGGATCCGGGGTATAATAAATCCTCCTATCGCGTCGACTCCGATTTTTTCGCCCTCTTGAAAAATGCTGTTTTTATCGCAAAACCTCAAGTCCACTCTGAGACGCATTATATGCGTATTTCTCCGTGCAGTTATATACTACGTATAAGTATTTTATCTACCTCGTCTGCTGACTGGACTTACTTCACACCCGCGAAATAAGATCAACGTTGTGGCGGGTGTGGGGTCATAACCATCGTTCACCGAATCAGAGAGATTTACTTTTTGATATACGGCCAACCCATACGAGTCTAAGGACCGAAATAAATAATTAAATAAAAAAAAAATAACTCTGACATTCGGGTTTATAGGATTTCGGTGTACTTGGTTATAATACTCGAAACGGCTCAAATACCTACGATTTGGTTCATATATCGCAATGCGCACACTAACTGGCCATATATAGCAGCGATCGTTCATCGGCCATTTACAATATCATAATTTCACGTTTATGTGTGTATGAGTAAGGACGAATCGTCATTTTCTGAGTACTTAGCGGATAACGTTGCCAACCGTTGATTTCGAAATTCTTGAGTGTTCTGTTGTAGTAGTATTTTGGAAATGAATCAAGGATTTTTTTCGATTTGAACGGAGCTCAAACTCTTATTTTTGCTGTGGTACCCAAAAATGTATTTTCAAATTTTAATTTCTTGATGTTGGCTATATATATATATATATATATAGATTGTTATCGCGTATGCTACCATTTTCTGACCAGTTCTTTCGAAGCCGTTTTTCCGCCCATAAAATCGCTGCCATTTACCGTTCGCCGCTCAGATTTAAGCCGTCTGGCATTTACCACCCGGCATCGCAAAATCGTTTTTATTGGCAATTGCAAACATTTCGAGTCCGAGGATTATGATGGCTCCGGGGCGTACAGTTGTTTTTAATTTGTTTTTGGCACCCAAAACATAATAGCACACAACGCCGCGCGCGATATAATCTCGTAAAACCACCGCTGCGGCGCATTCCTTCCTCATCCGTGGACGTCCCCGAAAAGGACGCAGAGAATCGTCGCAATTAATGTGCCACCATATATACGTAAACTGCAACGCACACGCATACACACGAGTGAATAAAACAATTTCGGCGGCCCTAATTCGGCTATAATGTTTTCGCGCGAGGGTCAACCCCGTTGTTTGTTACTGTAACGGTCACTGTGCTCGCCCGGTTTACATAAGCCCCGCCGTGTGAGTATGTGTGTGTGTGAGAGTAACACTATTATGGTAATGCGTGTACGTGTGTACAATGTTCACATATTCCACATACGATAAAAGTGGCCATTGGAGATAGAGAGAAAGATTGAATAGAGATTTCATGGCACTAACACTCATGGTTTTAAGTCTTTTTTGGTGCAGGTGGTGTATAAATACTATTATGTGTAATAATACACGTAGTACTGCTGCTGCTGCGATGCGATATTAATCGATTTGTGCAATTCCGGCAATATCACTTAGATCAGTGTTTCCCAAAGCGATATTGCCCCCTCACGGCCGTTAGAACCATCCAAGGGGGGGCATTGAGGTTACAAGCTCCATTGAGGGGCATTATAAAAGTCGGCAGTGACTGTTCAATGTGATTATTTTTCATTTTGCTGTCACATAAACGCAATGTTGTACGAATTATTAAATATGTGGGTAATATTTAATTTGTCATATTTAATAATAAATACACATTTTATATGATTTTTATCTGACCGGAATTGTCGTATTGATGCTGATAGCTTTACTTGACTTCAAAAATATATAGACTAAAAAAATATTCTTAATTAAAAAACATATATTTAAAGGGGGGGCGGTGGGAGAAACATTAAAAGGAGCGTTGCGTAAAAAAAGTTTGGAAACACTGACTCAGATCATCGACTCCTTTGTTTTCGGTTCGTGCGATACACACGCTAAGCGAGTAATAAACTTAATACGAAACAAACGACGTTATTGTGATCCGGAAACGAAATAATACGAATCGTAGCGAATTATGCGGATAATTCGTTCGGGAAAACTTTTTCCGAGTACAATTATTATTGTTATTATTAGATACATTTCTCTGTGTTCAATAACCGTGTACAAAATGTCGTGCGACCGATACGCGTGTGTGTTGTATGGGATGAAATACGTTTAACCTATGATCCTTTTGCGCTGGTAACTGTAAACGAATTACAAATTATTTAGAAACGTTCTTCCGCCACTTTCTAATGTTCTACACGAGTGTTCAATACGTACACTGATACTGAAATTGAAGGCTGTAGTAATAAAACGAAACGAACCGATACGCGACTTAGTCATACGAAAAACTTTCTTACAATTCATTATATTATAGTTTATGAAGGATTAAAATATTCTATGCATTTTTCAACCACACCATATTATTACGAAATTCTTCTACATGATTCCCATATTTGAAATTACCCTTAATCTAAACTTATTTGTTTATTTTCACAACATCTTTCATTGGGTATTTTCTGTAGACATCTTCGCATAGTCAATGTAGTCCTAGCCTACAAATGTTACATAACTTAGTTACGTTTATAATTTGAATTTTTAATCAGTTACATAATTTTTTAGTGACTTTTAAATGTAACTTTTCACAATTTTATCAGCACCTTTAAGTATATAATACTTTTGTACAAAGCTAAATTATAAAAGTATATTACGTTTACCAATAATTTACCTCATAGCTTTATTCTTCTATGCTCAAAGTTTTATGAAGATTACCCTAGGAAATTATTCAAATAGAATAAATTCCTACTATTCTAACGAATTTCGATATACATAAGACATACCTATTACATTTATTATATTAAAACAATTTTAACCGGTTACAAATTTCTATAGTAACTTGTATATTATAACTTACCCATCTCTGACCAATTTATTGTATTCTGTTTTTTAAAAACGATATATATGTATCCAGTATGGTATAGAAAATAAATATACTAATTAAAGTAAATTTATCTAAAACAGTTTTTCTCTGGGAAATTAAACGAATTAATAAACGTGAAATTAGGGGAGGGGGTGAAGAGAAAGAGAGAAATAATTTCGACTGACTGAAGAGAAATATTAATCGAATTCAACGTATTCGTTTGCGAGTAATTAGCTGCAGACAACAACAACAGCAATTGTGCAGCCGGTCGCAGCGTACCCAGTCGATTAAAATGTTATTTCGAATCAATGCGTTCTGGGTATTAAATTCTGCTCCGGACAACCGACTTGTATTCTACACGATGACGTTTTGGTTTCATGACATATTATATCATAAACGTGTACTGTTGCTGTTATTATTATTATTATTATTACTATCGTCATTAGAATAATGTTCTTTAACCGCGCGGTCACGGGGGGCTGGTGCTGCGGCTCGCTTAGGGTGATTTCGCCGCTGTCAAAGTCGCTCTAACCCGGATACGGTTATGGCGGGAGGATAGGGCGATACTGTTTTATACACGTGCCCCGGCGGCGTGTCTTGGACGGTGTCAGTTGCAGCAGCAGCAGCAGCAGCAGCAGCCACTCCGGGGGCGGATTATTACGGCGTATAAAATGTATATATGTCGGTGAGTTATGGTCGGTGGGCCAATTAAGCCAATTTAACTCAGACGGGCGCAATCATACTCTGTATATAGTGGTATGATAATGATAATAATAATATATCCAGCCGACAATGGTCGGGCATGAGGATCATGATGGGGAAATGAAATCCGAATGTCGGACCCGCGCGAAATAGAACCCAGTGAATACACGTGTATATATGAATGTGTGTGTGTGTGTGTGTGTGTGCACCTAACGCAAAGAGAACCCGACCAAGCTTTCGGTTCCGGTCGGCTAATAATAATAATATAACCCGAATGATTTTGTCACACAAAGTCGGTGTGCTCTCGCTTTTATTCGTGGTAGCGAATAGAGAAGGGTTGAAGCCCTGTGATATTCGATTTCGCCAATGCACCTGTATAGTATATAATAATATAGTATATCGCATACATAAGTATATGCAATATAAATGTACAAGATTACACTTTTTATTCTTATTGACGTTATCAGTAACCCCTCGTCCTCATCGCTACCCCTACATCCCTCCTTCCTCACCACAAGTGTAATAGAGGTAGAGGGCGTAGCTATATGACACTGTGACAAGAATATTGGTTACGAAAAACATTTTTAGTATCCAGCATCCGGTAAAGGCGACGACCTTGCACAATCCGCGAGGAGTCAATTCGGTTCATTTATTTTGCAGAGGGCACCCAAGGGTATGGAGACAGAGAAAATCGTCGCCGTCTGTAGTGACCGTGCACTTTCATACTATATTTAATATCATACATATACTTCGAGTTGCAGCCTGGGCTGGCACACCGGTTCATTTCCGGCAATCAACTCTCTGGCCGCCGGCGACAATCACGTCGGCAAACCCCTTTTCACTGCATTCTCGGGACGAGACGCGATAACGTTACGTCCATCCAACCGACGAATCGGTTATTATTATTATTTTTCCATCTCGTCTCCTTGCGTGGAGTTCGTGGTTCGTCGTGCCCTCCCCGCCGACGGCGTGTGTCTACAGCGTAAACCGGCCAAAGAGACACCGGAGAACTGCCGTCGAACGCAATATTTCCCCCTTTCCGCGCCCTTGCGCGACCATCCGAACAGACGTAATTTCTAATATCCGATAGTGCTTTCCGTCATCCGTGTTATTGGCGGCAGCGCGCACCGTTGAACCGTCTCCGGCTCGCGGAAGTCGCACCGAAATCGGAAGCCCGACCGCACGACCCGACGTAATGACACACACACACACACTCGAGATTTACAACGTCGTAATAAATGAGAAATAACGGAAACGATTGTGTGTGTGTGTGTGTGTGTGTGTGTGTGTGTGTATGTGTCAATCGCGTGTAGACCGAAACGTCGTCGTCTTTGGCCGTTTTCTTTGTCATCCATCTCGCGAACCGAACTTAAAGTTTCCGGTTTTTTCGGTCGTTCGCCACTTTTTCGCAAAATCCTTTGTCTGTATTATGCGATTATTTTCCCCACAATCGTTAACGGTTGAAACACGAAAAAAATAGTAATTTATACCCCGTAGGAGTGGGCTCATATCACTGAAATACGTACGCGAACGAGTAGAACGGTATGAAGAGT
This sequence comes from Stegophylla sp. TES_Ste_2020, assembly GCA_025469315.1. Taxonomy (NCBI): domain Eukaryota; kingdom Metazoa; phylum Arthropoda; class Insecta; order Hemiptera; family Aphididae; genus Stegophylla; species Stegophylla sp. TES_Ste_2020. The sequence continues at coordinate 20,699 of JAIPRM010000067.1, forward strand.
GAAAAAATATTTTTTTAATTCCATTTTTAGCTAACGTCAATAAAAAAAAAAAAAAAAAAAAAACATAAATTAATATTAACGAACCCTATTGATCAATAGGTAAGAAGGTTCTCGAAATTTAGAGAAGATGGGATGTGAAAAGTTTTCAAAAAACAATTGTGCTCTCTACTATGGAATTATTTTAGTGACTACGTTCTTATTTTAAAATGTTAAACACTTTGCGCTAAAACTGAATACACATTTTCGGAATAATATATTCTTCGGAACTAAAATGATCAACTCAAAAGTTATGAAGTCTGAATATGCGCTCGAAGCACATGCTGCTAAAGATTACGTTGGCCGGGATATCTTCGAATCTCCGCAAATTTCAGACGATTTCTTGTGGGAGGTGATGGGATTTATACATAATATATAAGAAAAAAACATTATTCTCACAGTTCTTTATATACTTTTTTTTTCACCCATCTTCCGGTTCTCTCGCGCACCCGGCTTCGGGAAAAGCTCGACCGTAAATTATTAGTCTGGTTCATGGGGGTGTGCATTATTGTAACGACGATGGCAGAGTATACATTTATATTATATATAATGAATGCGAATATCAAGTGACCAAAATGGGTCGGTAGAAAACGCCTATTCGGGTTTGAAGTACGACCCCAGCGTCCGCACCGTGGTAGGAGGTGGGTGCTCAAGCCGGTAGTTTTGAAGCATTAACATTTGAAAGAGGAAGTCTGGCAAGTGGCGCAGCGGTGGTATATTCCATCGCGGCTGCCGCACGCATACGCGTTTTGACGAAAAACCCCGCAGTGCACCGGAAAGCTCTTCTCTTATTATTATTATTATTATTATTACCTCGCCGTAATATATTATAATATATAATATTATGTGTACACACAGATACACACACACACACACACACATTCTATTTATATAACATTAATATTTATGCGTGTGTGCGCGTGTTCTAAATAAAAAAATGTTCTAAAAATTATGATTTATTCGCTATACATTTTGTTTTCGATTTTTAATAATTTCGTTGAAAATAAATAACATTTTGTGAAATTGATTGATAATAATTTAATTTAATTTACATTCATGTAAAAACAGTGTTGGCAGTGTATATTTTTTATTCTTCTCCAATGACGATTTCGTTTTACACAAAACCTTGATGTTAAATATGTAATAGAATGAAGGCACTAAAAAGCCTCGCATATATCACACCTTAGGTATGGCTTCTCAACCGGAATGCTCGTTGGTGGGTATGTAAAATTTTAAAGAAACGATAAATCATTTCTTCGATAAAAAACGATTTTGAGCTGTGTTTTGATATATGAAACAAAACAATTATTTTTAGTTTTAAATCCGTAGTGTTTAACAATTGATAACGCGCGAGTACTGAAGAATGGTTTCGGAATTATTTAAAGCAGGTATATACGTATACGTGGCCAATCAAATGATTGCGAGTACAATGCAAAAGTCGATTACTTTTCGTGGTAAAAATTTTAATATTTCTTGAAACAAACGATGAATTATTCATTCGATGAAATGACAAACTTTCGTGTTGCCCCTAGTGACCGATCAACGACATTAATTTCGCTTTAGAAATCTTTATCGCGCAGTCTTATACTGCCGTGCGTCCATCCGATTTATCTACATAGAACCCGCGATCCACTACCATAACTTTTTATTGAACGAACTAAAACCAAAAAAAAAAAAAAAAACGAAACGAAACGAATTATCTCTTAACTATTTCACCTTTTCGCGTGCAATCATCTCGAGGCGGCGAATGACAATATAATTATACAAAAAAGTGTAGTAATTATTTTAGTAATTATCGCACTTAATCATTCCAGGTCGTGAAAAATAAGAAAAAAAATTTAAAATGCTGTTTTGCGCCTCTTTTAATGAATTTGCTTTTCGTTTGTAATCTTATACGATTCTCGAGTGAAATTCAAAAATACGTACAAAAATCGCACTTTACACGTACCTGGGTAGTGTTGTTTTTCAACGGTCAATATTGTTCCATACACAGGTTTTGTAGCCGTATTGTTACAAAGGGTTAGTGCGTATAATAAATTCACTTTGTTTTTGATTATCGCGTAGTAGTCTGCGATCGTCGGTGGAGATGGTAGCAATGTCGGATGAATAGAAAAGAAAAGAAAATGAGACATTGTGCTTGGGTCAGACAACTAATGTGTGTGTGTGTGTGTGTGGTACTTGGTTTTATACTCTGCACACACACACACACACACAAACATCGTGTGTATATATAAAGTAAAACGTATCGAAGGCTCTTCTAAACAAGCGTTAAAATAAGGGTGAAACGTGGAACGCTGAACTTTTTGTATCCCTTTCTCTCTCTTATTTTCGCTATACGTTCTCCGTCCCAATCCTATGACGGTATAATGACTATCTGAATAATGCATTTTACAAGGGCATTCGGCGCAGGAATCCTTACAAATGAATCGCTCGAAAACGTAACCCATTGCCGAGGCCGTAGTTTTTTCCCTCTTTTAATGTCTGTATATACTCGCAGTAGAATCTATTCTGTTTCTGCCATCTATATTGCGCTTGAACTTAGAACTCCCGTCATTTGTTCAGCTCACTCGAGACGGAAAAAAAAAAAAGAAATAAAATAAAATAGATAAAAAAAAATATAAAATCACGTTATAAACTGAAAGACAGTAATAATATATTGCTATTGCAGCAGTTTTGTAAGTGCTTGTCGTTTGAATTATTGATTTTCGTTGTCGTCGCAATGCGTGATGTCTGTCATATCAATTACAACGGAATTATAAAATAATAACGCGGATATTCTAACGTGTATCTACACCACAGAAATTCTTTTAACGATTTCAACGCACAAAACTATCTTTTTTTATAACTACGGAGTGCGCGCGCGTTATTGATTTCTCGAGAATTTCAAACAACGTTGCAAATATTATACAATTATTCATATTTTAAAACCGTATTTATGAACTCACCTCAACTAATCCTTAGGGTGGAGCATGATAAGCGTTTGTCTCCAAAATTTTAAAATCAAATATGAGACAAAAGGATTGTGAAAAATTAATAATCTTGATTGCTTTTAGATACATTTGTCAAATCACTCTGTGTTTTAATCGAACGAGAAAACATTTTTTTGGACACTAAAGGAATTCAAATGTTTTTTTTTTTTTTTTAAATAAAGCTTTCATATAGACTAATATCCTCAAGTCGTGCATTAGATATTTCGGGAAATATTGAATTCCCTCACCTTCCCCACAAGTGCCTCATATAATACGTTTATTTCTCGTGTCGATAAAAACTTTATTTCCCCGACCTCAGTGCGCCGCAGTTAAACTAAATTGATTTATTTTAAATTATACCAAAACGATTCGTCGTAATGGAATATAAAACTGATGGATTTTTCGTTCAACGTATTCGGAAAACACCCCGGTAAACTGCACGTTTCGTTCTCGGGAGTGTGAATATACGGTTCTAAAGTTTAATCGAGTGCGGGCTAAAACGATTAACCCCATTTACGCCGAAAACCTTGCCTATAACGACAAAAGTCAAGACGTTTAAGTTAACGTTTTACTTTTCTTTTCTTTTCCTTATATATATATATATATTTTTTTTTTTTTAACGTTAAAATACAGAGTAAAGGGAAATTTCGCACTTGTATTTATTTTAATCGTAAACATCCGGCACACTATTTGTATTCCAAAGCAAAACATTAGATAACATCCCGTCCACACATTATGTTGTTGTCGATGATATTGACTCAATCTGTATTTTGTCTGCAAGCTGTTCTCGTACACACTGCGTAAAAATCGTATTTAACTATTTTTTTAATGTTTTCGAGAGACGAATTACGGACGAATCTTTGGACAAAAGACTCGTCAATCCGATATAGTTTGGAGTCGAGTTGAAGATATTTATTATAAATATTTAAAATAAAAAGGTAAAGTGAAGTAATGTAAAGTATTGACAAGAAAACCTGACATACTTTGCACCATCGATATTCTTCTCACCTCGGGTTAGATACTCTTATATTTTACCGTTTTTTTTTTTTTTTTTAATTTTCTGTTTTTCCATATTTTTTGAAATTCATGAAAAGTGACCTCTCAAAAATATAGAGCAGTAGAAACTTACTGACTCTATAGAGGGGTTGAACGAAATTTTTGTACGAGTTTTACTTTTACTTATTTTCCCGTTTTTCTCGTCCTACTGCGAAATTTTGTTTGCTATCCAGTAATCCCGATCTGCCGGTTACCACTCTCGGCAAAAAATGACGGGACTCCGCAACGACGACCGTCATTCGAAAATCCGCGCCGTCATAATATATTATTATTATTGTAATGTACGCACTTGAATAACGTACCCCCGCAGTCGGACGATTTATCAACGAGATAGAAAATTATTCGAAGCCGAAAACCATTAGGATCAATCAAAATAAGTGTACACGTGTGCTGCTACTGTAGTAATAACAGTAGTAGTAGTAGTAGTAGTAGTAGTAGTAGTAGTACATGGTAGTAGTAGTAGTAGTAGTTGTGTAGTAATAGTAGTGCTCGGCGGATTTTGTTGGTATAGCGGCGGCGGCTATGGCGACGCAGTACGTCGGTTAAGTATGGGTGGGGAGGAGGAGTAGAGGGGTAATGCAGCGAAAGCGATCAAACACGTCTGCCGTTGCGGCGGCGGCGGGCCAAAACCGTCTCGCCGCGAAAACGTCGAGCAATCCGTCGCGGCGGCGGCGGCGGCGGCGTGTGCATGTATGTGCAGTGTGCGTGACGACGCGGCGGCGGCCGGGGAAGGGCGGCGGCGGCGGCGGCGGCCGATTCGTAGAATACGTGTGGGGCACGGCGTCGTTTGTCGTCGCGCACGGTTGTCCGTGAGTGGGGTGGAGGGGTCAGGGGAACGACGCGTACCGAACCCAAATGGATGGCCAACAATTATTCATCGCGACGGCGGCGGCGGCGCGGCGGAGGTATTCGCGCGCGCTGGCGTTTCAGGCACATTGCCGCCGCCGGCGAGCGAACGTCACCTGTCCCGCGCGCCAAACTAAATGTGTTTCTCTTGTCATTCCCGTCGGAGTGCATTAGCACACAAGCACACGCCGCCGCCGCCGCCGCCGCGCGTTATACTTCCGTGCGAAGCGTACCCGCGAGTCGCACGCACGCGCCAGCACCAGACACCTTCGCCGCATTACGTTTTCGCCCGAACGGTTAGGCGTTACGGTAACTATCAAAAATAATAATATTATGTCGTTTTCACCCGAAGAAATATTATTCCGGTGGTGATCATGAGTGCCGAGGACTACTCAGTCCCTCAAAACCACAATAATTAGTCTCAAAATTTGAGAGTTATGAGATTTTTGATCACATAAAAGTTTATTTTTACTTCTTAAATAAAAATAATAATAAGTTTTTGCACCTGAAAGAATATTGAAACTAGTAACAAGTTTTAATAACTTGCTTTTGTACTAAAAATTTAAATAAAGATAATGTAATTACAAATTTGTACAAACTCTTAGTAAACATTTGGTTTTTAGTGATATTATCATTTGATTCAGATATTATTATTATTTAGCAATCATTAAAATAAAAAGTATTTAATTTTTGAAATTACTTTAAAACAAGGTACATAAATGTGACGGATCATCCGAAATACGGGACAAAAGTGTTATTTTGAACCTTTTGTCGGGACACCGGGACGCTTCATTCAAATATGGGATAATTCCGTAAAACATGGGACGTATTGGATCCCTAACCTAAATCAACAGGAGTACTCTGTAAAGTGTACAGACAGTCAATGATACACAGTCTACATGTATAGAGTTTTATCAATATGCATTACAATATGAATATAAATATACTCATTAGGATTATTATTTTAATTATTTTTAAATATCAATAATCGTTTAATAAATCGTGTTTTTGTAAAATTAAATAATCGTACGGACATGATTTTCTGTTGAAAATATTTTGATTTCATTCATATTTTTTCTAACAAGTAATTCGATTAAATTCTCCACGTGATCTGAAAATTGCTCCAGGTTCCCTCTTTGTCAACCTAACCTAACCTACGTGTTTTCATAACACCGTATATTTAATACTCCAGAAATAATATATACCTAAATATTTAGCCATTAAATAACATAAATTTCACGCGAGTGTTGATATTACCGAACGTGAAAAACGATGATTGTATAAGACGACGAGAAAACTAGCGGTGAATCAGACTTTTTTTTTTTAACGCCAATGAATAATATTATACACATACCGTATGACCGTACACGCAAACGCACACACACACACACACACACACACACACGAACGGTATAATTATTTAGATTATTTATTCATAATATACGCGTTTCAGACTGGCCGCTCGTACGCGAGAGTTATAATTAAATAAATTAAACTACTTTTTTTTTTTTTCTTCATCAGTAATAATTTTATCGAATGACTCGTCCAATTCAATGCATTGCAATGGGGTGAATACACGACACGCGTTCGCCATTCCATATCTCGTGTGCAATTAATTTAATACGTTTAAATCGCGCAATCCAGTTAATCGAAAGTTAACGAAAGGATGGTGGAAATATTTTTGAACGCGCGCGTTTTTTTTGCTTAAATTATTATTACTACTATATATATATATATATATATATATATACACTGTGCTCACACGCCGTTCGTATAATATGAAATCGGAAACGATTACGTATAGTGTACAAACAGCAAACTTTACGTGTCAAAATGCTTGGGGGATTTGGGGGAACGTTAATTTTTCGATTATAAAAAATAATTGGCTGACCCTTTTTACAAATGCCAACTATAAACGTACGTACGTATATTGTGATTGACCGGGACCAGGGGTAACTTATTTACCGACTACTACTACTACTACTACCCGTGGAAATTAACGTATGGAAAATGTTTAATCAAATATCCCGTATAATCGAAACGATTTGAATTCAGCAAAAACGTGTAATTTCGGCAAAAGCATTTTGTCTATAATTTTGTTTCAGACTCTCCAAACGATTGACGAAATCCAAATTTTTTTATAAATACCGCATTATCTACTTACACTCGTGTGATAATTCGAATAGTCGGTTTGGTTATTGGTAGTGACTCAATTTTTATTTCACAAACTTATAGTAAACATACAGGGCTATAAATTACAGGACTTTCGAAAATAAACTGTTCCTTTGAAATAATCAACATACAGTCGTCATGTTAAAGAAAGCAGATAAATTGTGCTATGTTGTTTTTGTCACTTGTTAATAATATTTTCTAATAGTTTTATGAAGGTCACAATTTCCTAAAAAAAAAAAAGAAAACTAAAATAAACTATTCCACATCAGGCATCTCAATTTTTCATTGTTTTGTTATATAATTTATTTTTTTTTAGGAACTTTTCACTTTTTTTAGTACCTAGCTATTAGATTTTTGTAATTTTTCAGAGTTTTTATTCTTTACAGTCATTTTTGTAAATTTTTAAGACTTATTCGGTAAGTTTTTATAGGCCATTTCAATCCTATCTCTTATATTAACAAATAGGTAGGTAGCCGATTGTAAGATAGTTTTTAAGTGTTAGCCACTAGGAAACACAATCATGTAATCACATCGCTGCCCCGAGTTTTCTGCAGGTACGTGTCCGTGTGCAGTTGACATCACGATTACTACCCAGATAATTCGAATTTTAATTTGAAATTATTCTACACTTTTCAAGTTTTTAGTTAGGTTTTTGTGACGCGTTTTCTCGTGGAATTCCCGTAGGTCGTCTCACGTCTCCTGTAGACGCAAACGTGCAAAAATTCGCTTTAGTCGTCGCGGTGTGTGTACGATACGTGCGTGTAATAAATCGTTGGCGTCTGAAAAATTTACCGAGACCAACTGCTATCGCGTATAAATAACGATGAACTCGGGGTGAAAAAAATAAATAAATAAATATAACGAAATAAATAAACATAGGCGCCCGCGAACCGTTGCGTCGGCGTCGCTTATGTCTTTATTTTATTTTTTTTTTTTTTTGCATACCATCGACGGTACCTATGTAAACCGATCTGTGGGGTACACGCGCGCGCGTGTTTAATCTTGCGTTAAAAATATCGTCAAGCGTATCATTCGAGGGTTCGTAGGGGGACGGGGTGGTAGTTTGGTGGGTTGGAGAAATTTACTCGTCGCAATCGATTTGGAAAATCGTAAAAAAATAAAATAAATATACATATGCCCACTCGTTCGCCGTCGAACAATTCCACCTCGTCGCAAACTCTTACTACTCGACAAAAAAAAAAAAAAAAAACCATGTGCGCTCGCACGCGAATACGATTTGGAGTGAGGTGGGTGGTAGTCGGGAAAATACGTTTGGTATGATAAATAATATAAAGTGGAAAAATTCCGCATCGATACGCACGTCGACGAGGCATTGAGATCGCTTTGCCGAGCGTACGGATTTTCCGTCATCTCGTTCGATTCCCGGTGTGTATATACGTATATATATATATGTTAGTGTGTGTATGTGCGCGCGCACGTGCATCTGCGTAAGTCTGTGTACTTACCTAATGTGATCTAAATAATAAAGGGGACCGAATTACCATAATATTGACCTAGGTGTGTGTGTGTGTGTGTGAGGGGTGGGCATTGGAGAAGGGTTGAAATTCACTCGGAGTGTAGTCGCAGTAGTGTTCGCAATATTACGTGTACAATATTATCGTATATAAATTCAGTCAGAGGTTATAAGCCGCAGCACATAGTCCGAATGATAATAATAACGCATATAATAAACATTATAGTATTATTTTAATGGTTGAATGTCAAAATGTTACTAATAGAGAACAGACACAAGTCAAATAAAACTTTGCCGACCAATTGATCATTATTTTTAGATTTTGAGTGGAGCAAAGAAGCTAGTGTTTTTTTTTTTTTTTTTTCATATATAAATTTTTATTTTATTTTTCATAATTTATTGTAATATATTATTCAATATACTTATCTTTAGAAAGATCCAATAAAATACCAAAGCAAATGCTTTAGATTCGGAATGCAAATATTTTACAAAATTGGATTTTTAGAGATTTTTGTTTCCTAGTTAATGGACCGAAAATAATTTGATTATTCATAATTATTATAATTATTCTATTTACACTTGTATACAAAAACATAGGTAAATATTTTATCACTATCCTTTTCAATATTATGTGGTATTTAATAACACGTGTCCACGGGAGCACGACTTTCCGGGGCCGAATGCGAAAATCTATATGTTGTTATTATTCTTCAATAATATTGTTTTCCCCTCAAGCATTTATTGGTGTATAAATATATATATATATATATATAAATATTATATACATATCTATATATAATATATATGTACATCTATTTAGATGAAAAAAAAAACCCTTTAAAATAAAATCAATAAATATTTGTGAGCAAAGTTGTGATTGTACGTTATAAATGGGGTTTCAGCCGTGTTGCTGTAGCTGATCAGTCCGCCGGAAACGAAAACGAGCTGAAATATGTGTCAAGGTAGGAAAAATATCAATGGAATAGGTTTTGAAGTGTGTTTTGTGATTTTATTATTGACTTTTTTTTTTTTTTTTTTTACGACTCCGGGGAGATTCTATTAGCTATTCGCGTTCAAATGATAACAACACGTACCAAAAAATAAAAATAAATAAATAAACTGCTTAAAAACGAAATCTAAATATTCCGTGTAAGGGCATGCGAGCACAGCATGTTTAGATCGAATGCCATTCCGCAATATTTCCCATGAAAATCGGGTCCAGTGAACGGGGTTGGGTATGGTGCTATTCGCCCCAATTCGCGCGGTTTAACGATGGTTGATCGAGAAATATTTTTGAGTTATTTCCATTTACTAGGCCCTGGAAAGTCTAGTGAAGCCTCATTTCCACACTTAAACGTTTCGAATGTACTTTTGATTTACTCTAATTTAAAATAATAATTTTATTTCACCCCGTCTCGTTATCCGACTGTGAACTGATCGGTTCTAGACAAACCACCATGTGCACATTTTTTTTTTTTTCTAATAGACGCGCTACATATTATATTTGCGCGCATTACATGATTTTTGAATCGATTTTAGCTAATCGAATTTTCCTGGCTCTTTTTTTTTTTTTTTTTTTAATTATAGTTACATTGGTATGTTCATACAAATATATTATATGTGTTTATTTTTATTTTTGATTTAGTTGGGATGTTTTGATTTATTGCAGTGTACCGTTGCGTATTTAGAATATAATATATATTATACAAACATTTATTATATATCGATTGTTTGATATTCGACCTGCAGTTTGATATCGCTTTTATTTATTTATTTTTTGTTTTGTTTTATTCTGTGGGTTGCCATAAATTAATTTGTGTTTATTTTTTTATGTGTATATTATTTATTTTTTCCATTACATTATACTTTTGTTGAAAATTTCACCGAACGACATACAGTTTTTCACATGACTTTTTTTTCTGTCTCTGTGCGTTATATACTCGACGCGGATCAAACTTGTTTGTGCATAAATTATATTATACATACGTTTACACTTGAATGCATCATAATCTAACGCTAGCTGTTAAACTTTTCGTGCTGGAGCATGTATTTTTGCATTTGTTATTATTATTATTATTATTATTATTATTAATTAAAATTACTCGTCTCGTTCGAACGACGAATGCGTATTTTGAAAATGTGGATATGCACAGAACCACCCTTTTATGATTGGCCAATTACAATTCACGCCATTTTCTTATCACACATTATTTGAAATATCATAATATTTAAAATAATTACAATTTCCAAAACTTCCCCAAATCTCAAAGCAAGTCGATTATCAAGCCGAAATGTTCTTACGTCACACAAAGAGCTGAGGGATATTTCTGATTTTTACGAAAAACGAGCCAATTTGATAAGCACTACCCCCCCTCCCCATCGAAGGGCAACTTTTTGACTCGCCCATTACTTTCTGATGTAATGAAACCATAAGTTTCTGTGTTATGTAAAGTTTAAGTTTACAAAAATTGCATGTAAAGTAATGGTTGCGTTAAAACGTTGCCCTTCGATGGTGAGGGTAGCGCTTATCAAATCGGCTCATTTTTCGTAACATTGGGAATATAGCGAGTCAGTGCTCCAGTATATTAATATTATCTATTTCAATGATTTAATCTATATTTTACTTATATTTTTGTTAGTTTAAAATTTAAATTATTTTAATTATCTATCAATTTGATAACGCCACATGAAAAATCGTTTGCAATTGTTCCATTTTTAGGTAAAAAATATTTATAATTCTTTTATCCACCGCAAAACGTTCACAATGTTGTAAAAAATGTAAAATGTTTGCAATCGTGTGCCATCTGTAAACTCGGTAGTACTAGTCAAAACGAGAAGTTTGACGAAGGAGAGAGAAACAAAATACTGTTTTAGTATATAATAATGCTAAATCCTTCATTTTTTTTTTTTTTATTATTATTATTCGACTAGAATTAGCTCTGAATGTCCCGCTCGCCATGTTACGGCGTAGAAAAGGAAAAAAAAAGAGACGTTTTCCATGATTTATTACACTGAGTATTAGTGTTATTTCAGTTTTACTCACTGTTGTGTATAATTTATTCATAAAATATCGCATTTTTCCGTCATTTCTTCTGGCATTATTCCGTCTTCTCGATAATGCGATTTGCCCGGTACTCGCAAAGTATATTCTCGCCACCGACGCAAGCCAACGTTATAAAATAATACGTCTCCAATTAAAAGTCGTATTTTAATTATTATTTGTCGTATGCGCGCTTATTATTATTATTATTATTATTATTCCTGTGTCTGTTAAGTAATTGTTTTCGTGAAACGACCGAAATAAAATCAGTAGTCACGCAAAAACAATACAGCACAATATTATGCTAATTAATAGTCGCTGCGATTGTCGAGTTTAATATTATTGTTTAAAGATGTGATGTGTTGTCTGCGACTGTAAATACATAATATTATAATACTGGGTGAACTGACGAAAAATAACGGGGTTTTTTTTTTTTTTTTTTTTTTTTATCGCATTTCGTATCATAAAGTATAACGGAGAAACGGCTGTATCGATTATCTCGACCGCAGGATCTATAGGGCCGGCGAGAACGAGAGGGCAATATGCATTAAATTATTTCGGGGCAACGACGGATTACGGAGAAAACTTATTCTTTCCGGACACGTGATACGTTAGAAGGACCCCTATTGCATTCAATTTACAAAACAGAGAATGACGAAATTAGATTGCAGGTTAGGAGATAAACAAGGGTCGGAAAATATCAGGTTGAAAAAAAAAAAATGCTAAATAAACGTTTTATTTGTGTTATACTGCGAATTTGTTGTTGTTAACATTTATTTTTTTATTCATAATAGATACGAAAGAAATTGCGTTGATAATGCATTGTACCGTATTATATAATAAAATATATGTCAAACGAATATCGACTTTTTGGAAGGGTAAACTTAGATTTAAATCACATTTTTACAAATTTTGCTTGTTAACATTACAGTAAACACAATTCATAGCTAGATTTGGTAAGGGAGTTAGGAGCACGTAGGACTTCAACCCAGGAGCTCCTACAGTATTTTAATGAGTTAATCCTTAAAATCAATAAAAAAATAGAAATTATATTTTCCGTTTGTAGTTAATTTTTTAATAATAAAAAAAAAAAATACATATTTATAGATATTTTTCTAATTGAAAAACAATTAATAACGAACGGTGAACTAGAATTTAGATTACACACCCTCGTTCGTAACAATATTATTCAGTTTAAAGAAGTGTATAAGGTTTTTAAAAACAAAATCAGTGAAATAGTCTCCATCAGGAACGTTTAGTGTGTAAAATATTAATTAACAAAGAAATAAAATACTTTTTTTGTTCTTATAGAAATTATGGTTATTTTTAATTTATCTCGATCTTGTGATTACAAACTGTGGTAGTAGTGAAAGAGCATTTTCTAATTCACAACATATACCTACCTAACTAAACCACCCGAACTTAACTAACTAAACCCAACTAAACTTGCCGCGAAAACGTTTTCAGCTCGGATAAGTTTACGAATGATCGTTGAGTTTTTAATATTTGTACCAGTCAGACTATTTCGATAATCGTTCGAAACTCGAAATTACTACCCCGGGTTCGTGTATTGTACGGAAGGTAGTGACGATAGCATGCGTTACGATAAAAACGAAATAATATCACACGTCATTTTATTGTACATTATGCGATATTTGGCCGAGAGGTAATCTTTTTTGTTTACCGTTATGTGGGTCCAGTGGACAAAAAGGTTGTACACACACATACACACTAATATATACACTTATATTTATACAAAATATTATATTATATATATATATATATAAACTGGTGTATACAGTGATGATGTGGGGATGAGGAGACGGGGCTGCCGGTAGAGGGAGCACGTTGACTGTGAGGGGGGGGCTGGTGGAGGCCACTAAGGGGGTGGTCACGAGCGAGTAAAAGGGGGTTTTGTGGTGGTGTTTGAATTTAATAGCGTGCCAAGTTACCACGTAATCTAGTTCGGATGCGCGGGAGCGGTTTCCGCGGCACCGGCGGTAACATTTTCACAAATAATACGTTCCGCGCTAAAACCGAACATAAATCAACCGTTTCGACCCCTTCCCTCTCACCACACTCGCTCTACGGATATTCCAACGCGCCGCTGCCACCGCCACGACTGGGTTTCTTCCGACCTCCACACAAACCACCACCGCCGCCGCCGACTTCAACCCCCGCGCCCACACTCGGCCGCCAACACCCTCCACCTATATATGATTTAAGACCCAAACCCTTTAATATACGGTTGTTTCGTGTCCTATACATCTTCGCGTTTGATTCACCACCAGCCGGCCCCAGCCTTTTCCCCTCTCTATTTTTTTTCGCCACCATCAGCCCCCCCCCTAGAACATTACCCTAGAATACGAGGACATGGGGTCAGTTTTTGTACGTGCAACGACCACCCGCATTTGGTATAATATTGTAATAGTAATATATATGTAACACATGAGTATAGCGTCTTATAATATTATTTCACCCCTACAGATTTACATAACCCAGATCCACCTAATCATCCCTTATCGACGAATCGAAACTTACGTATAATTTCACTCAGGATCTATCAGTTCATCCCCTACTATAAAGTATGCAGGAAATAGTATCGTATAAGTGGGAGACATCAGGAGCATTTCTCTCTTCGAGACCTATTTTATTTTGCAACTTAACTGTTACCAACAATAAGGAAAAAATTTCAACATATGTACTTATTAACAAAATATTATGATTATATAAATTTCTTAGTTATTATAAGAGCTAACATTTAAATTTCTTGATGAATCGCAAAAATGTCTTAAAAAAATGCAAAAATTAATTAAAGAAATCTAAACTGCACTTGAAAATGAATTTTAAAAACATATACTTCAAATGCACGTTGCACAAATGCTTTAAAAGCTCTGAAATTATTCTTTATTATTTTTATTTTTATTATTTTATAAAAACGATTGATTATACAGGGAAAGTAGTTGGGTTATAAATCTAAATTATCGTGTAAAATGTTAAAATGGAATTTTCTAATAAATATTAAGTATGTATGAAATTTTAAGTTTTGGACTAAAACACCCAAAAAACGCACAAGAAATTGAATAAAATTACGTTAGAAAAAAATGTGCCAAGTCGAATTTCCCACTCGCGTTTAAAAGTAAGTGAAAAATAATTCTGTGACATCAGCACCGCACATTCGCCTTAGTTTTTACCGTTTCGGTAAAAATAATATAATATAATACTTTGTATTCAGGCGGTAAATAACCGATAGTAGTGATTCAGACGATTTATCTAGATCGATCCGCCGCGACACGCCCGGCAACTCGAACCCGACTGGATCTGGAATTAAACGTTCAACGGAAACAAAAAACGAATTACGTATGCCATTCACGGTTTCGAGTCGAGTCTAAGCCTCCCCCTGACTTCGAGTCGACCTTACAATTGCGATGCGGCGAGAACGGATTTCCGCCCCGTTAGATCGTATCAGCCATAGCAGTGTTCTGCGCAGACAAACTTCGACGAAAAATCTTCTTCGGCTTGTCCCCGAACGGTAGCGGACGTTTTCCCGTTGTTTTAACAACGTGAATTTCGTATACTTATTTCGTATATGGTGGATTTTTAAGGATCCGATTTTGATAATCGGGGGAGCCAATTCGCATTCGAGAGCGCTCTCTGATTTCCCGCTATAAAAATGTCCGAAAACATTCGGGGGGGGGGGGGGAAACCGAACGAACGATTCGTATCTGCACGCGGTATTCCAATCGGTACATAATATATGACGTTTTTACGATGTTTTGTCGGTTGTTTAGCGTACAGCGGCATTTCATCGATCAATTTATTAGTTTTCCCATAAATATATTTATTTCCCGGTAGGCATTCTCTCCGCCCGTGCCTCCCCCGATCGGGGCCGACTTCGACGTAATATATTTAAAAACTTTGGCGAACTTTCCGTTCGAACGAATTTATTATATTATACTCAAACACACACACACACACATTATTGGCATAGTGAACAAATCACTGCCGGTTTACGAGTACCTACAACGTTCTTTTTTATTTTTTATTCTTTGAAAACGAATTAAATTTGCAGAAAGTGCAGGAGGTTGCGTTTGGATTAAATATTTTAATCGCACAGCACACCAAATCGTAATGTTATAAATATAAATGGATAAAATGAAGCCGTGCTATTAGCGCGAATTAATTATGAAAGTCCTATGAATAATCAGTGTTGTGTTTGAATAAAAAAATATCTAGATAAAGATCAGAAAAATAAAATCGAAATCATCTACATAAAGATCAATATTGCGAAAATTCAATATATCAAAGTATAGATAAAAAAATATTTTTTTAATCTAGATAAAAATGAAATATATATTTTTTTATGAAATATTGATTAACAAGTAATCAAATCTAAATTTTCCCTACACAACATTTTTTTTAAGCTATTGTTTTACGATAATATTTTTTTTCTGAAAACATTTTTTCTTAAATAAAAACTCGCCCAGAAATTTGTTTATTTGCTTTTTTTTTTTTAAAGAAAACTGTTCATCCACATGAAAATTAGATGGAATTTCTTTTTCTATTTAGATTAGATAAAGGCGTGGCGTTTTTGGGCTAATTTTTTCAAAAAAGTAGTAAATGCTTTGGGTTACTTTTGGGTCCCAAAAGGTCAGTGGTAAATTTTTACTCGTGTTACAGGTAGTCTTAATTATTCGATGCAATTTACCATCTCATAAAATTTTTATTTAGGTGAAGTATCTGGATACTAGGCATGTGAAACTCAAAGTATCGAAAGGGCCAAAATATTTATATAAATTTCTACGCGGGCTGCAAAAAATTAAAAGACTTTTATTTTCGATTCAACAAAATTTTGTCAAATTAACTTAGATACCTTATGTATCCTCTCTGTATAAAGTTACTGAAACTTTTGAATATGTATTTCTATACGAACATGACGTGTTCACAGAATCTAAAATAAATAAATCATTGTAAAGTCATTAGCTTCTTCGATCGTCTCAGGATCTAAAATTAAACATTTATCCACTTATAAATGACTTTATACGAAATCGTATTTATGCAATATAGATTGTTGTTTTGACATTTTGTTATTCGGACTCAGGACTGACAGTTACAACGATCAGCATTTGAAAATAAATATATTTAAGTATAGGCACGAGAATTAAAACTTACTGGCTCCCCCGCATTTCGCTTAGTTAGTGTCGAATACGCGTTATACAGTATTATAATATAATATGATACACTTTGTATCAAATAGAAACGATTGTGCGACGATAGTTTTAAATAATCCAAAATAATAACGCGGTATATTATAATTTAACCACCACCCCGAGTGTGTGTATGTGTGTGTGGAAAGACGCGAAATTGAAAACGCGCGGGGAATCGATAGTTAGTCGCAAACTTTAATATAACACATCAAACATGGTTTTAATGAAATGAAAGAGTTAATCAAAGAAATTATGGCGTGTAAAGGCGGCGGCGGCGGTGGTGTAACGGATTAAATATTAAATGGTAAATTATTCGAGAGAACGAACGCCTCTGTGGCGTCTCGGGAAAACGTTATAAGTTTAATAACACGTAGACGTGTATGCGAAAATACAAAATTAAGGCGTGCGTGTGTATCGTATGACAAAAGACGATAATTGAGATTAACCGGTGTCGGGACTCTGCGGTGCCGTTGTCGAATCGTGAGAAAATGAAATATTTACAAAACACAAAGCGTACGACGGTAAAGACCGCGGCGGATGTATAGTCGGATGTTACGTTACGTTGATAATATGACGCGTGTAAAATACATAGTTATGAAAAATTGAGTTATAATTTTAGACGAATACTATATTACAATATAGTTGAGACTGGGTTAGGATGTTGTACCGTGTTGTGTTATGTATTGGCCAAGTGTGAATTAATGCTAATCTTATTTTGCATATATATTTGCATGTTTTGGAAGATTTTTTATTTTTTTTAACTAATTTTAAATGGAATATTAAAAAATATTATATATCTTATTTTAAAGTTTATTTGTAAAATTTTTAAATATATCAACTTGCCTTTGTTTTCTATTTGTTTTTTTTTTTCTTGATCAGAGTGAAGCAATAGAGAGCTAGTAATAATGTTTATTTATTCAATGATTTTTTTTCTGTATACACTTTTCCGTTATTCAAATACTTGTCAAAAAGTTTCAACCAACCACTTTTTGAATCACAATTTTTTGTAATTTTCAATATTATATATTGAAAATTATATACAGGAATACATTTATCCCTAATTAATTTTATTTTCAATAATTATGGAATAAAATATAGGCAATATTAACCTTTGAAAAATTGAATTATCTCTAAAAAAAAGTCTTGGTAACCATTATTTTTAAATAGATAAAAAGATATAGAAAAAATTATTTTCCTCTTCATAAGATAAAAAGGTAAATATTTTTATCTACACTGATTCTTTTGAATGTTATCAAATTTTTTAATTTTTATACAATGAATGCATAATTTTTAAGAGCATATTTTTGAATAAGTTGTGATTATTATTTTATAACATATAAGCATAGGGATTCAAAAAAACATATTTCTTGAACTTTTATAGTTTGTCAATCACATGACTTTTGTATTACCTGTTACAATCAACTTGATTTTGTCGAAAAAATCATTCAATGATTTCATTAGCTAATATTTCCTAATTGTTATTATCTAATTAATTAGGGATATATTATTTAAATTCTCACTGCGTTAATGAGGTAAATTATTTAAACTAAGACTATAAATATAGCTGTCAAACGAGAGAGAGAAATAGCTTTGTATACACGTTGGGGTAATGTTTTTTTCAAAAAAAATTTATTTATTTATTTTTTTTAAATTCTTTTATTGCACGGGGAATGACCTCAAAATTATATTATGCAATAATTACGACAAAAGTATACACATTCATTTTTCAATAAATAGCATTAATTAACGTTTTTTTTTTCTTTTCACAGAGGATTTGGCTTCGTCACTTTTTCTGATCCGTCCAGCGTGGACAAAGTGTTGGCTCAGGGATCACACGAGTTGGACGGCAAAAAGGTGAGTAAACGCGAGTATAGTGTTTTGTAGTAGAAAATTGTATACAAGTATAATACTGAGATTTCGGTGCATGGTGAACAATATAAAATCGTGGACAAAAAAAAAAAAAAAAGTCCCGGGAAAACGATTTTATGGGTTCTAAAATATAATCTAGGGTCCTTTCAATGGATTATTTCCCTACTGCTCACCCTCGAAGTTTCGCTTTGCTTAGAGTCGTAATAGTATCGTACATAAATTATAGAAACTCGCTCCCTTATTGTTGTGTTGTACCCCGAAGAAAAAGCGTGGACTACGTAGTTGCACACGATTTTTTTTTTTTCGATAAAAATAATATTTATATGTACAGGATAATAATCAATATAGTTTATTGTATACATTGTCATCATATTGTACTCTGTAAAACAAGAAAATACGGCAAATGAAATATTATTTACGAAAAAAAAACTATTTCTACGTTGTTAGATTGAAAAAAAAAAAAGAAAAGACAAACCGTTTTAAGATCCATCAGATAACGTTTGGATTACACGTTTGTCTCGTGTATGAAAAAATAAAATAAATAAACGGAATGAACTTTGATAATCCCATTTTATTTGTGCGATTCTTCCTCGTTTTTCCGTTTTTTTTTTTTTTTTTTTTTTTTTTAACTTGCAAATTGCCCATTTAAAAATGCAATATTTTCCCGATTGCCATCGGCCTCGTCCGACGTTTTTGCCGTGTGCATTCAATATGACAAAATAATGATGTCGGCGATTTTGGATGGGGTGGAGAAGGGGAGGGGAATAAAACGAAACGAAAACCTTTATCTGCGTACAAACCGTTTTGTTTTCCTGATTCTGTAATCTCTCGGCCTTTTTGATTGCGGATTTCATCGTTAAGCTCGTTTGTGTTTCCCCGGCGGTGCACGTGCGCATCAAAATTCTATAATAGTGATTCGACGGCGGCGGCGGCGGCGGCGGCTAATATGATACATAAGAAAGAGAGCTTACGGCCGAAATGTGGATGATGGGGCAGGGGAAGGGGAAGAGGAGGAGGAGGAGAAGGAAATGACAGGATATTTTCGCATACGGTAAACCCAGAATTGGATTACAACGCCACAGCAGTACAATGAGATCCGTTGTCGTATCATACGTATAATAATAACGAGATGTTGAAATCAAGACATTCTTACGGTCTTAGGCAGTATAGTGATGTTCATGTCCAGTGAGATTTATTAGTGTGCTCTTGATTCCGATTAGAAAAAATTATAAACAGTCGATTAAAATATCAAAAAAAAACCAATCAAATCATCCCACTTGAACTATTTTAATCCGTTTCAATGATTTCACTGATATAATATGTATTAATAATTGCGATTTAATCTATAATTTGTATGTCAGAGTCAAGTAGTTAAAAAAAAAAAACTCTTCCTAAATATGACGTCAAATTGTCGGTCGAATCGTTCACTTCGAATTCGATTTAATAGCAGTGAAAGAATCGCGCAGTGTGGCAAACGAGATTAACTCGTTTAAGTAAACACTGAAGCACACGACGGATGGTGACGACGACAATAGTGCGAGGGGTTGGAACGTCATTGTGGGCGTATTTATAAATATATATATACACATAGATGAGTATTTGGCCGCTGTGAGAAATTATCCACGTGACGGACTGGCGACTTTCCGGCCGGTTTTATCCACCCCCAACCCATCAATTGCATCCCGGTCCGACACTCTCGCTCGATCTTCCCGTCTTACACCTACACACATACAAGTATACATTATGGTACAAAGGGTTCAGCCTCCATTCCCTATCCGACTTTAAATTTTGTATTTGTTTCGACATCACCGTTCGCTTTTTGGAACCAACTAAATTCGCCGTCGCCCCCCACTGCCGTTTCCCCAAGCATTTCCTCACGATTGTTTTCACTTCACAGTCTATAATAACTGTCGCGGAATAATGCCATTACGAATGCGGATTATTTTCGATACACCAGCAGTCATGCTGTTTCCGCAAGGGCGATGCTCATTTATTTTGATCGACTCTTTAGACGTCCGTCAGACCGAGATCACGCTTATTAATTAAAGACTTTGCTTTCGACTCTATTCCGCGTGTGGTTTCCCCAAATCTTATATACTTTTTCTTATAACCGGGCGTTTACATTATCTATCTGGTGGTCACATCAATTAAGGCTCATAATGAATTTAATTAAATATAAAAATTAAATTATTTTACATATTTAATTGGTACCCGTTTAAGTTGTATACTATAATTTATTGTTCTGTTATAATATCAATTAATATTGTCATTAAAATACACTCAAACCAAACCAGAGAATAAGCAGAATGTAATCATTGTAAAATTAGCTCTTATAAGAGTTAAAAAAAAAAAATATATATATATATATATAAAATATGTTTTCTAAGAGATTAACATTGATGAAAGTTAAAAGGAATTCATTTTTTATTTGTTGTTTTATTAAAAACTGTTCATTTGATCATTTGCTATTATCAGTTTGTTGCGATAAACTATAGAAATCTAAAAAAAAGAAAAGGAAAAATATTCAATTTTTGCTTACGCTATTTTTTACATTTTTGAGAGGGGAAAAATTTCCTCTTGCTGATTTTGTGCTTAAAACACAGATGGATATGATAACGCTATTTCCAAAAATAATGAAATATATGAAATAATTATTAATTTTTTTATTGATAAGGTGACTAAAGAAGTGTTACATAGACTAAAAAAAACATTTTTAGTTCTCTAAAAATAGACGAAAACATAGTCTTATTAATAGAAATTTTTAACTGCGAACAATAGAAGAAGCTTTGGTGAAAAACAAAATGAATTATTCACCACGATTAAAATATAAATATATACATATATTTACATATTTATATATACATATATAAAAATAAATCTATACATAAAAAGAACATAAAGAATATACATAGAGAAATTCGATTTTAGTGGTCAAAAACTAAAACTAAAATTAAGTATAGAGTTTGAAGTTTCCATTCTACTGTCTTTATAATAAGGGTGTTCAAAACTTATAGTGGGTCATAACCTGATAATCCCCCCCTTTGACCACGCCCCTCGTATACACGCGTATGGTAATAGGGCAATTGTCCCTACGCTCTCGTAATAACATCATTAGGAAAGAATATCTACTATTAATATTTATTTTGATATCTCTACAACAAAATATGTTTATCAAAAATATTTATTAAAAAAACATAGCATAAGACATTTAATATTAAGATTTTAAATTTTGTCAAAAATGTATAGTTTAAAAATACAACAAAGTTGATTAATACATTTTAAAAATAAAATCAGTCAGTCATTAGATGAAAACGTTTTGAAATTGATTTAGAATTAAAATAAAAACTTTCAATTCTAAAGTCTAATTGTGTGCAATACAAATCTCAAAAACCTGCACTTTTGGTTTTATACTATTATCGATTTTTCCGCTGTCCTTGATAATCTGTCGTCTTGGTCTTTATACTTTTTGCCCCGTTTTCGACCAGGCATCTGAGGGATACATTTTCTGAATGTATTTCTTGATGTTTTCCACTTATATATATATATATATATATATATATTCCGGAAATATTTTGACCAGTTCACCGAGCGTCTACCCACGAGAAAAAAAACCACCTGCCTGATGTAAAAATCGTGACAAAATTTTTCTGATTCTCGATTTAATCCTCTCCGGTGGGTGGGGGGGCGTGGGACAGGTGAACAATAATAATAACAATTAGTCAAATGCGTCATGTGCGCGAGGTGGTAGCGATTTATAACGCGCGCGTTTGATTAATGGAATAAATCACGCAGGCAGGCAGGCAGGTATGTAGGTAGATCGCTACGCTCGTAGTCAAAACATTCGAGGTGTTTTAGCGCGGACGACAACACGCTGTAATTATTTATACGCGTTGCGCGCGCACACACTGGCCCGTGCTGCATTCGTCGGTGATTGGATTAAGTAACGGCGTTTTCGAAATCGCAATGCGACATGTATGTGTGCCCGCGATTAACGGACCGGGTCGGCGGACAAGGAAAGCCTCAAGATTGTGGTGGGGGTGACAAACCGTCGGACGTTCGTAAATCTAATTGGACCCGGTGTCCGTATGTGTGTGCGTGTGTATGAGTGCAGGACGAATACCCCACCGCCGTTCGGCTCCCGCACGTCGTCCTAGCGATTGGGGAGGGGGGGGGCTGGTAGCTGAAGCAGATTGATGTGGACGGGAAAGAACGGAGAAAAGTTGAAAGTGGCGGAGAGACGACGGAGTGAGAGATCGAAAAAGTGAGAATGAGGAGGTGGAAAAAGAAAAAGGGGTCTTACTCGAGCAGTCTAAGAGATCAATTAATTAAAAGAGACGCGCCATACAGTTATATATATATATATATATATATGTGGTTTTGTGTCTGTGGCTATGGCCGGAGGAAAAAAGTCGACCTGCTATATATATATATATATATATATGGTGGCCGGTTTTCGAGAGATAGTAGTAATTCATTTGGTATATTTCTCTCCGGTGCTCTCTCAGTGGTGGCGATGGCGTCGGCGGCGGAATAA
Source organism: Stegophylla sp. TES_Ste_2020 (assembly GCA_025469315.1). Classification (NCBI taxonomy): domain Eukaryota; kingdom Metazoa; phylum Arthropoda; class Insecta; order Hemiptera; family Aphididae; genus Stegophylla; species Stegophylla sp. TES_Ste_2020. Next base: position 43,902 of record JAIPRM010000067.1, read on the forward strand.
AGGACGAGCCAAGATTATCCTGCACACGGTGGTAGAGGGTGTTTGCGTGTGCACGTGGGTTCTTATACATGATATATATATATATATATATGTACGTAGTTGTCGTGCTGTGTCCTGCACCATCTACGAGGAGTCACGGTCGATTATAACCACACCGACCGACCGCAGAAACGACAGTTTGATTAAAAAACCCACCCCCTCCCCTCCCTCAAACCACCCTGAATCGCACGGCAGACATGTGAACTTTCCTACACTAACCTTTATTTTCCCCATTCCCATCCCCACCCAAAAAAACCCTTATCCCCTACACGTATAATACGCCACCCTCCGCGAAGGTTCGCGCGTCACCTCGACCCAAATATCACACAATCTGGTGCCGGGACACTGCGAAAAAAAATGATGTCTGTTATCAACACAATATACGTATATATTATATAATGTGTAAAAGCGTTCCGTTTTTTTGTTAATAATAATAATTGATTATTGTCCGGACTTTTGTGTGTACATATATATCAGAAAGTGATTTCGTGTTTCGATTGCCTGTTGTGTTTCGAGAGAGGGAGAGACTTTCCATTTATAAATATCATGCTATCGGGGGGGGGGGAGGGAATAATGTTTAATAATATCGACTGACTAAACGTGCCGCCACATTTTTATTCAATAGATACGTTTTTTTGTTCTTTTTTTTTAATCTCCTTCAACGCGTTTTTTTATTTCCTTATTATTATTTTTTTTTTTTAAATTCAATATAAATTCGTTTCGAGAGATAAAATAAATATAAATTTATATACATTATAACAAATAATATAAACGTATAAAAAAAAACGTTTTATCGCTACGGATACATGACGATAATATTATATGATTACGCTCGAGTTAAAACGACCGTGTTTCCACCTTTTACACAATTATGTGAGGAATTTTAAAGCTTTTCGCCCCGGACCCATCGATCCGTTTTTTGAACCAAATACTATCGCGGTCTACACGATTTCGTCGTGTATAATACGATATACTCGCACGTCATCGTTTGAAATTAAATCCCCCACCCCGCCGCACGCCGTTATAAAGTTAACAACCATTCGGCAACAAACGACCCATCGCGTTGACCCGAGTTCCGGCAAAAAGTGACTGGTGTGGGAGACACGGAATATAATTTATTTAATTTTTCCACGTGAACTGAAACCGCGAAACAAACTATCTGGGGTGGGACGATTTACCCCACGTTGTTCTAAGATATTATAATTGAAACAATTAATAAAAAAAAAAAAAAAAAAAAATCAAAACAACTACTAAGGATCAAACGGTTTAGATTTTATTTTGTTTCGATTGAGAATTTAAATCGAAAATAAATGCAGAATTGGTTCGAAGATCATAGACACGACAGCTACCTTAATTACAGAGGGTAGCTACAATATTATTAAAAGCTCAACGACCCGACAACTTATTTTCCTTTCAATCCATAAAAATAGTAATCTAAACAGACTCGTTTAAGGTACTTTTAAAAATATATACAAATATTCAATAATATTTATAAACCATTTTGTACCAATTTATGTAAATTTTAGTAGGTATTTTGACATTATAAATGTAAGAGACACATTTGAATTTTATGATATTTAGTACGTCCATTATCATTATTCAACTTTTCGAATCTGAAATAAAATATTTCAATGCTTAAATAATGAAATTGAACGATAACAACAGCGATCGAAGAATACGATTTCAAAACCGAATTATTCTGTAAAAATTATGCATTTTGAGATCACATGATCCAAAACCACATCAAATGAGTTACCGAATTAAGTTAAAGTAAAAAAAAAAACGGAGTTGCGGAAATATGTTTTTAGTGTTCTAGGAAATCTTTCTTCCCGCATCCATTCCTAATCGAACCCGTAGTTATGTCAGTGTGGGGGAGGGGGAACCGAATGGAAAAAAGTCCTCGGGTCAGCTTTTATATTAATACAGAATTAGAATTTTGTCGCGTTTCCGGTCAGCGGTGGTGTCCGTGGAGTTGAAATGCCAAAATAATCGTCGCCCGATGATAATTATCATTAATAATATGCGTGTATATAAAAGTCTGTGGCTGTCATGTTGGATGTCGCTCGACCAACTACAATAATAATAATAATAATATGAAAATGGCGTGATAGAAAGCAATATGCTCCCCAAAACTAAATGTTGTTTACTACCCCCCGCATTATTACACAGGGACCATAATTTCGTATGGTATATTTGAAGGACTGATCTGAGATTGACATTTATGTAAATTATTATATTTACATAAATATTATTAAAAATATATTTCCAAATAATTTTTATAAATGTTTACTTTTAAGAGCAATTTTTTGTATTCTTGCAAACTTAGTTAATTTTAAACGTTCTAGAAAATTCTTTAAAAAGCTATGTTATATTTTTATTTTAATGTGAAATAAATATTACACAAACTGATTTATTATAATAATAATTGACAATTAACTGGTAAACCGTACCATACTATACAAATCCGCGTATTTTTAACTTGCTGATCCATGTTTGAGATCACACGTTTATTCGCATTCACTTGGTACGATGTTGACCGATGATCTTCGAAAAACGATAAGTGGACCTTCAGTTTATATGATATGACCATGATATATAGATATGCTCTTGGTTATGAAATAATAATTTTTTCCGAATTTTAAAATTATTTTAGAACAAAAGGCAAAAACTAAGTTTCTATAGAGAGACTATGTGAATTAGTGAACTTTAAAAAACTAAGATTTTTTTTTAATGTTTCCAGCATTATTCTTTTTTTCATACTGTTTAATAGTTTACTTATTTGATTTTTCAAAATCACCCTTTAAATTTTATTTTGGGTTCATTCACGGGTTGCGCCCGTCGTCCATTGGAACTGACTAATGGGACTCGGCGTTTCCTGTTTTTTTTTTTTTTCACCGTTCCGTCGGTGCGTCATCATATCCGGTTTTTACGTTTGCCTTTCTGGCTAGTCGTCTGGAAAACGTTTTGTTTCCTCTCTCTATCGCTCTGTCTCCCCTCCCCCTCCTCTTCTCAGAATTGTGCGAGTTCGCCTCGTCCGTTCAAAGCCCGTCACTTAAAAAGGTTTTTCCGAGCTGTCAGACGTACCGGCGGCTATGGCGGCGGGTCATGAAACGTGCAACGCTATTTAGATAATGACCGCCATGACGCCGCCGCCAAAGGGGTCAGTTTTACGCCACCACCGAGACGTTTCCACGAACTCGTTTGGCGATCGTTTGTGTAATTAATAACACCCCTGCGTCCGGAACAGACTATTGTCTCGTCAGAATTGTTGTGTTGTTATTTTTTGGCCTCAGCGTTTTACTAACTCAAATGCAACAAAACCTTCCCTAAACTCTCGGAAAATGGCCGGTTCGTAAACGCACAAGTCCATATACCGGTTTTCGGCCTTAAATAACCCCATCACTCTGTTTAGAGAGTAATCACTTCTATTTCATCCCTTTTGTTTACAAATCTAAAATCTCTCAAATTAACGCGTATCAAATCACCCTAGATTTTACCGAAACGATTTTAATGATTTTCCCTGTAATCTACTCCGATATAGAACAAAACAAGTCGACCAAATAACCCTTGAATGAACCCAGTTTTGGAAACGTTGATAAAATATTTGGTGATAATTCTGGGACCTAACTAATGTACATATTCATGACGTACGAGTTGGCTAAAAAAATTGGAATTTACACTATTGGGGGATGAATAAACTATACTACAATGCCCTACATTACTGTGATTTCCAAGGACATATCCGTATAAAATGAATTAATTTTTTGTAAATTTCGAAATTATCATCTTTGACACCACCCCTTATTTGGCCCCTCGAAAGTCGTGTCGCGGGTACGGAAGATATTTTCATAACTCTGATTGGAATCCCATAGACAAAGTACACATGGATCGTTGTGTTTTGTTTTTCTTTTTGCCAAACACTGCAGCGTTCTCCGTCAGGGCAAACTATTACGATGCCAGAGTGAGACTCACGCGCGCGTAAAATATGGTCACCATAAATCACGACAAATTTTCTCCGTAGGGAAGGCCTGGACGCCGGCCATGCCTCCGACATATAGCTTACACCTCTAATTCATCACCCGCACACACACACACACACACACACACACACACCCACACACAGGTACACACGGAACTCATTTCAGGTTCTTATCGATGTTCTTGAGGCAGAGAGAAATAGAAAGAGACAGAGTTGGAAGAGGTATTTTTAAGGTAATTTCCTACTGGAATTCCGCGGTGGGTGTTGCTTGTTCACGGATTGTTATCAGACAATACTGTCTGGTAAAAGTAAAACCAAACGCATTTCACCTGTCAAACTGTCAGGCTGAAAACTTTCGACGGAGCAATAGTGTACACCGACGACGGCATTAAGTATAGCTGTACAACATGCTGTTTGTGGTTAGGTTACCGTCCGTACTCCTTTGTCGGGGGAGATGTATACATGTAGTGTAGCGCACCCGTAAAAAGTTTACTAATTTAAACCCCGGAAGAGACCGCGACTTGATTTAAAATAATTTACTCGTATATTCTTTACCGCCAGTTCTTATTTTTATGCTAATAGTCAATTTAAAACGAATATTTAAGAACTCTATCTATACGCAAATAATTAAATGTGTGTGTGTGTGTTCGCCAAGAAATAAAAATAAACTCTAAAAGCAGTACAGTGCAATGAAACGAAAAGCTTTTCGTGAATTATAACGACATTGTTTTCGTCCGTCAAGACCCGCGTACGTTTTCCGGGGAAAACGGCTAAAAAAAAAAAAAAAAAAAAAACTTTGTGACAATTAACAAAAACCACAAACAAAAGGCGAAAATTATTAATAATTCCCCGTGAAAAGTAAGACGATATTGCGACCGTTAATTTCCGGTACGCGACAAAAATACTTAATAGTCATTATATATGCGCACTCGATCCTAAAATCCGCCGCCGCTCTAATACGCAGAGCTCAAGGTTTACGGAAAAAAAAAATCGAATTGTCTATCGTAATATATTTCCATCCTCTCTCGGGGTTTTGTCGTACAACAATAAACGAAAATAAAAAGACGATTTACCCGCGAGACCTATTTTCCCGACCCATCCATTATGTGGCGTACAAACGACGTACTTCGTATATAATGTGTAATAATAATAATAATAATCGAATACGATTCAAAGAAAATAGATAAATAAATTAAATTCCTTCTCCTCCTGCCCTACTGAACTATATATATATATATATATATATATATCTGTTTTATCTGCTCATCTCTGTGCAATATTTCATACGTTGTATTGAGAGGCATAACGATGAAAAAAAATGAAAAATAAACAGAGAATGAGGATTTCACGATAGATCTCGGCGATTCGCGCAGTCATACACTCACGTATATAATAATATGATATATGTGCGTGACAATAAACTTGACTGCGCGTGTCGAGTCAGTGAAAATTTACTAGGTACTTACTACTACGTCTGCTTTGTGTGCGCTTGGCATTTCGCTGCGTCTAATGACGTGTGCCATTCCACATCGATAGTCATAGTGCATACGAATACTATCCAAGACTACGTTTTCGCCAGATATTTTGCGCATACGCGTTATTCTTTTTACGAACCGATTGCAAGGGGTCGCTATGAAAATTCACAGGAAACCACTGGCAGGACGGTGGGATCGCGGAGTCCTTGAGTTCAATAACGATCGTCCGGAGCGTCGGATTTTCTCGCCGTTTACCATTGGTTTGAACATGATTTCAAAGTGTATGTAACATTTTTTATATGAGTAGGACCGGGAAGTCAATTGAACGTCTTTGAAAAATGCAAAGTGTTAAAATGACTTGATAAAATTTCAAAACGTCTTTTAAAGAGGTTCCATAAATACCAAATAACTTGATTTTTCAAAAATTTACGTTTTTTCGATAACAAAATCATAATTCGTAAAGAATAACTTAGCGCTGAAAAAAACTGTTACTGCTTTTTTTTTTTTTTTGCTGACGTCGCGTTTCATACGCTCATAATGTCAAACTTTCAGCTAAAAAGTGGCTACCTACCGTCATTTGTTTTTCGAATTTTCGGTGCGTTATTCTTCTTCTACTCGATATTTCGATTGAAACCCACTCGCTTTTTTTTTTTTTTTTCTGTTGATTGAGTGTTGACTTTTTATTATTTACTTATCGGAAGTGGCCAATAAAACCGGCGACGTGGCACTCAGCTCGTGGAACAACTACAATATTTATACGCTCCGGGTTATACATAATAATATCATCTTGTAGATTACTCGCAATGGTTGCGCAAAATTCGAATCGTATGGAATTGAGATTGATCGTACACATACGAGAAATCACGGACAGTTTTGAAAGTCCGTTTATTTTAAATTATTTACGTTTAATCGATTAATCTCGATACCAGACGCTTATCGTCTTTTGGATCTTTGCGGACGGGAAACGAAGGCGTAAAACCAAACGGGATATTTCGATGCCACCACCGAATCAAATCCCAAAGGAGTTGAGCACACAACCGGGTCCGTTTTAGTATAGTATATTAATTATTATACATTTGTTAGATCCGGCTAAGCCGTTATATTACACAAAGAGCTGAAACACTGATACAGAAATAAATTCACTTGATGACATTAAACCGGCGGCGGCGAGCTCCGATTTAATTTAAAGCAACTTAACGGAGTTGTTTTGTTTCATCATCATATTATTTTCGTTCCTCGAAACGTAGACGTTCTCGAATTTAATCTTAATCTCATCTCATAACTTTTAATTGACTAAAATAAGCACTGTTTTCCGTGCTGCTCGAAACCGTTCGCGGAGTAAGTGTACATTATCAATCCTAACCACAACCATCGTCGTCGCCACACAAAAAGTTTTCATACATTTCCCACCGAATTATTATAACAGTTAATTTATAATACATATATCATGTAATAACGGTGAACAGTGCAGTTTGTCGTAAATTATTTTCGTTCCAATCTACATCTAATGTTTTAAATTTCAGAAGACAATCACATTAAATCGCAAACCCCGTCGGTTTGAGGTTTTGGTTTAGAATTTGTATACTAATTTTGAGTTTCATACCGGTTTTTGAAATCTTCACGTCATTAGTTACCCTAATTATTAGAATTTAAATGAAAATTACAGAAATTAAACAAAAAATTTCCCGACTAACCAAAACTAATTATATAATAAGTTTTTTGGATTTAATAATCGAAAACGAACCGAAGTAAGCGATGAATGGTTATTCGAACATCAATGTTCATACCCTCAAATACGAATTACGGATATTTAGATTTTTCCCGAAATTTTCGCCCTTGCTACTGTGCAGATAACGATGTAAGCCTACACAACGATTTTCCACGGAATCAGAGGCGATCGTCAAAATGACCGAATGGCACGCGATCGGCTTCACTACAACGCGACAGTATTATAATATGCACGTAATGTATATTATGTAAATGGGATACTCGAAAGGCGTGTGGTGGTCACTTTTAGAGAAATCACGACTGGGCCCAGAGAGAGAAAGAGGGGGGCAATGAAAAAAAACTTAAACCGTAATTTTACTGACTACCCCCAGGGTGAATTTAATTGAGTATTTGCGGTCGGGTGGTACATTATAATTAGTCGCACAGCTGGAACGAGAGTTATACAATAATTTGGAAAACCACCGCCGGCTATTGCAGTTTGTAGCTGAGCGGCAGAGCGGTGGTGGCATCGACCTCAGGTAACCTAATATCTGTCTCGACATTCGACGGACAAGCTATAAATTGTTCTATTCGAGAGGGATTGTTGTGGCGACTCCGTAGAAATAAATTTTTTAGATTTTAAGCATAATCAAACACATGGTCGGTTTTACGATATTATATGCTTATTTGTTTTTTGTTTTCTTCTGACCGTAAAATGAAAAAAGTTTCGGGTTTCTAGCTCCATTGTACTTTTTAAATCGTGTTAAAAAAACTAAAATCAATTTTATAAAAATGTAGGTTATGGCATATTTTACCATTTTTTTTGTAAATTTTTCGATAGTTTTTTCGTACGCTTTGAAAAAGTATTTTAAAGTTACGAGATGAAACTTTTGGACTAGTATTTCATAAAAAAAGGGTGGAATTGACCTAAAAAGTTACTATCACTTTAAAAAAATCAAAATAAAAGTTTTTACATCGAATTTGGTGTTACATAACCGAGATTTTGTAAGCATAAAAAAATACAATGTTTCCTACAAATTCACAGCCCTATATTTATATATATTATATTTAATTAAATAATCAGCACAGTAATGTGAAAACTCCCTCAGTGTTGAAGTCGTCTATACAAATACGTATATTCGTTTCCCGTAACTTCGGAGGAGATGTGAACCACCCCATGTGGTTATGTGTACGCTCTCGGTCGGTACTGTAATAATAATAATAATAATAATAATAATATTAATTGTTTCGCAGCCCGCGAACTCACTCGCAAACCTAACCGGACATTGGGATCCGAAAACAACCGATGCGATCGTATAAATTTGTACGAAAACGCGAGCATTATATTGTTATTGTTATTACTTTACGCGAGCGCGTACATGTGCGTATTATTGCGGGTCGTATATTACGTATTATTATTATTGTTTTCGGTTAAACGCTAATACACGCATTTTGTCCCTGCCCCTCCCTCTCGGCCCCCCCCTCGAAAAAAAAAACCCCGTGTATCGTTTTCGTATCTACCTCCGCCGCGCCAGTGCACACAAACCAATAACGACACTAACTACACGCGATATCTGTACGATATAATAATAATAATAATAATAATAATAATAATAACGATGATAACGTGTGCTTTATACACACACACACACACATTTGTATATATATATATATATTATGTGAATATTATTAATACACGACCACTCGTTAGAAACGCCGCCGTGTATTATACGTATTATAATAATAATAGTAATAATATATACTACTATGTGCGAAACATTTATTCCCCGTGGGGGTGGTGGGCGGGGGGTGCTGGACGAAGCGATACGGGTGAATTCGGTTTTGAAATTTAATTTCCGTCCTTTCCGCCCCCCCCCCCGGTCTCCTTTCGTCGTGCACGCCATAACCGCTGCTCTTGTAACAATCTCTCCACTATTACCTCCCCTCCCCCCCCCCGAAGGTTCACTATAATATAATATGAACTCGCACGTTTATGCGGGACACTAAGCCCATATATCTATTATTGCTGTTCTGTTATTAATATTGTTATTATTGTCCGTGTAGGCTTCGGTGTCGTTGCCGTGCCACGATCGTTGATTTACTGACATTTCTCCTAAACCGATCACGTATTATTATTATTATTATTATTACATGCTGGAATTTCGCTGATTTCCGTCGATGGCGATTCAGCGTTAGTATCGTTATCGTATTGTTATTATTACTTTGTTTTTATTCTAAATGCGCGCGATAATAACGTTTGGCACACCCATGCATACATGATTTACTGGACAAAACAATATTCTACACGTCATTGAATTTGTTGATAACTCGAATTCTATTAACATGTAATTTTTTTTTAGTATCATAATATGGGTTATCCTTTTTCATTATAGAACACTGTGAAAATCAGTGGTATTTTTAAGGACAATAATGTATTCGTTAGGCAGAATTAATTTAGTACGGGTGCTTCAGCATCCCCAAAAATCCAATAGTGTGTTATAATTTTCAAAAATATATTCTATTTTAAAATGATATATATTTTTTGATTTTATACTGAAATTCATTATTTTAGTATATTATGTTTAGAAATATTTTAATTTAGTTTTGTAAAATGGTTTGATTATCACAAGAGTAATTACCACAACAGTTATTATATTATTATGATTTACAAAATTAATTAGCAGCACTCACATTAATATTGTACACATATGAAATACGAAAAAAATGAAATAAAATATTATTTCAAAGGAAAAAATATTAAAAAGATAAATAAAATTGAATACCTAACTGATATCAATTGAATTCCTTGAAATTTTTGAATATTAGCACCCCTTAAAATGTATTTCTAGTCAACCATATAATATATTTCACAATTATTCGTACGAAGGGTGTTCGTCGAAACTCTATGTAGACATTGCGTTTGTACTCCGTCACTTCCCTTGGTTCGCAAAAAAATGTATATAGCTAACCTGCCCTTTTTCTCGGAGGTGGAAACAAACACGTTCGTTGTTTCCACGAGAACTCGAAACTCGGAGACAGCAGTGATTGTCAAAAATCGAGATGACGTATTGTAAGAGGGTGTGGTGTCAACATCATTACGCTTCGTACATAAAAAATACAAAAATAAATAAAAATAAAGACAGACACTTCGCTTGCAGTATTGACAAATCGCACGAGCGTGAAAAAACCGTATTTGTCGCGCGCTTTATTAAAATATGACGTATATAAAACGTACTCGTTATATTTTTTTTTACGGTGATACGACGGAGAAAATATGAATAAAAAAAAAAAAATACAACCCCTTCGAATTTGTCAAAAAATAATAATTATTATATATATCCGCTATCGTTATTTTAAAACACATAATTGGAATTGCCGCGAAACACAACGAGTGCGTGTATGAATTCAATCGTCTTTGTTTTTATTTTCTACCTATAATTGTTATAATAGTTACATATTATGTAAGTATACTATAAAATTACAATAATAAAATCGACTCGTCGTTTGCAAATATTTGCAAACAAAAATAAACAGAATAGGAACACTATCACGAAATTAAGTTTTAAATATTTAACACGTTGCTGCAAGTATGTTAGTGGAATTTTATTTTTATGAACTTTGAACGATCTCACTCTGAATACAAAGTTGTCTTGTAATTATTTTCAACAAATACATGAGTTATACCTATAAGACACATATTTGATTTGTATGGCCTTATACCGATTTGCATTTATTTTTTTTATGATTTTTCCACTGAATTTTTAAAAAAACATAATAAAACGAATTAAAAAATATATCAATATGAAATTAATAAATATACTTCTAAGTAAAAGGATTATAAGGTAAACAATTGTTTTTAGCGTTAGTTCTGATATTAATAAACCTTAAAAAATCATAGAAACGTAATTTGATTTTTTGCCAGTGAACATAAGTAGAAAATATGGAAAAAGAGTAGAAAAAACTAGTAAAAAGGATTTTTTTTTTTTTTAATTATTGAAATAAACATTTTCGAATTCCAAATCGTTGTTACATATCATCATAAATTTTCATGGCACCCGGCTAAATTTCAAATCAAATGAAAAAATTAAAAATAAGCTTATACTTTAAGTCCCAAACCCTGATAATATTATATTGGGTGTATATTTTAATAGTTATGCGTAAGTAGTATGTATACATTTTTTCATGTTATTATTTTTTTTTTTTTTTTTTGAACGCCTCTCCTTGGCGCGATGACACGAAGAAGGAGCGACTAGGGCGGCGGCGTGACAGAGCACGGATGACGACGCGAACATTCCCATGTTTTATGTAAGAGGGACGAAATTTATCCGGCTCTTATTAGCATAACTAAAATTCCTCTGGTCGTCGCTATCCGTCTACGTCATCTGGTTCGGCCTTGCCTTGTCCAAAATTTCCCATCGAGGGTTTTATTGTTGAAACGCCAAGAGAGAGAGAAAGAGTGTGAGCGAGGCGTGCATTGGGTGACGGGATTGTGGGCGGGCGGGGGAGAGGACGGGGAGGATTTCACGAGTGGTGGCGGCTGTGGTGGTGGCGGTGGTGGCGGTGTAGGGGTTGCGTGGGGAGGAGAAACGACTGCGATACGGAGACAATTTACATTATAAGATGGTAAATATTATTTTATGCGAATACTCTGGTCTCTCGGAAGGAATATAAATCGCGGAGACGGCGACGTATTTGGACATTTAACAGACGAGGGGTGGTGACGCACGACGGCGGAGGGTAGGAGAGAGAGAAAAAAAACCCCCCGTTACCGGCCTCGGGACGGCCCGTCACCGGGGCGGAAATAATATTATTACAGACCGGACAGTGAGCCCGACGACGACGACGGTGACGTTTTACGGACATGTTATGAAAAATGAAATTATTATATATATAATATTATGATGCGAAGGAGGAAAAAAAAATAATAACGAAAATATTAATAACAAATAAATAAAAATAAAAAAAATATACGTGGATTTGCAAACCAGAGTATGGGTCGACTCGAGTGCGCCATTAATCTCGGACTTGGATTCGTTTAAATTGTCCGCTACGTGTTAAATGTTGAGCACAGATAACTCGACATTTGTCTAGATAAAATATATTATGATATTTATCAAGACAAAGAAAAAAAAAAATTAAAATAATAATAAAAAACATTTTAATTAATTTTCGTTAACTGCAAAGTGTCTGAGCTGAGCTTCAGTTTATTCAATAAAATTTCACTTAAACAATTATAAAGTTAAGTATTACTACAACAAATGTTTATTTATACTCAGACAGTGTTATACCGAGTGATTTTAATGTTTTTATTACACCGTAATTCATGTAAATTTAATCATTCAAATTAATTATTTATTTTTCTGTTTTAAAATTATTCTCTTCATGTGGCAAAATGACTCAACTTATTTTAACAACATTGTAAATACATCTAGGTTGACATATATGTAAACTTGTATGATCTGACTGTAAAAGAGATAGAAAGTTAATGTTGCGTTATTACTCAAAAACTATAAACAGGCAAAACCACTGAAAAAATGAAAAAAAATAAATAAAAATGGCAAGAAAAATTTTTTTAGAAAAAATGCACATATCTATTAAAAAATATAATATTTTTTTCATATTAATTTCTATTCACATAAAAATTTTCATAAAGTTTGAATAAAAAAAGTTTTAAAGGTGTTTTTATTAAATTTTGGGTAGTTTTTTGCAAATTTTTGGAAAAACCATCGAGGATTTAGAAAAAAAACCTCTTTAAAATACTATCTATATCCGAATTCCAAATCAATATTTTGTTGTTCAAAACATTTAGATAAGTATTTCTATACGAAAAAAGGTTTACAGGGAAAAAATCATCAATGTAAAAACATCAGTTTCTATTTGGTCCGAGCAGAATTTAAAATTTAAAATCAGTATAATTAAGCAAAATGATTGTTATTATTTATTTTTTTCTTTTTGTAAGAAAATGTCAACATTATATGTTGACATAAAAACAAATCGTTTTTTCCTTGACGCGAGTTGAAAGACAATAAATTATTTATCTAAAGAAGTTTATCCTTTTACGTCCCACACCGTCTAAGACCGTGTTGTCTTTCAACTGGTCACGGGCAGAATTACATGACGGGGATGTCCAAGTATTTTTTTGCGTGTGGTAATGTAAATTCGTGCGTTGGGATCCCTTCGGAGGCCAGTCCATCTGTAAATTATTACCAGTGCTAATTTGGAAGGGATCGTGAGCCGAGCGTGTGCGGTCAGAGCTGTCAGAGCTGTCGGTCGTTGACCCGGATCGCATCCCCACCTCTCAGTCACTTCCCTTTAACCCCTCGGCTTAAGCTCCAATAATCCGTGAAGCGAGAGTCAATCGAATTGAAAGTTTTGGTCCGTTTTTTTTTTTTTTTTTTGGAATGACAAATTAATACAACACTACTCGCTCACGACGCTGATATAGATTGTATCTTGTAATAAACAAGGCTGTAAAATTTGATGCATTTGTATGCGTTTTTTTTTTCTTTATATTTTGTAGAAGGAAATTCGAAAATTCATTTTCAAATGTCAAATTTTAATTTTAATTTATTTAAAGAATTATGACTAATGAACTAAAATTTCTTTTTTTCCTTTTTTATTTCTTTTTTTTTGTTTTAACAATTTACCAATCATACTGTAGTGAATGTTATTTTAATAATATACATTTTTCTATCTTTTTCTTTTATTTTTTTAATTCTCTATATATCTTATTAATTTTAAGTTCAGAATTTTTCATTTGATTAATACTTAAATATTGGTAGATATACAAATATACAGGTACATATTATAGTCGCATATTTGATTAATATATGTGTGTATGTGTGTGTGTAACTAAGGGGAGCTTTAGAGAACTTGACCCCCTTGGTATATTTCAAAATCTCTTTAATATGGTAATTGAACAACATTCTTCTTTTTTCTTAATTTATTTAATGATTATAAAAATATTATATATTTATTAACAATTAAACATTTTTATTGAAACTAAACAATATTACATTGGAATACTGATTCGAGACCTTTCAAAACATAATAAAGTTATTAACTAAGTACGAGTAACCATGATTTTCATTTGCATCGCTTGCGAATAACATTTAGAGGCACGATGAACACGGTTTGAAAAAAAAAAAATCAAATGCCACGTCTGGAATTCGCCACCGACGGAATTTCATAAAATAATTCCAGTGTGCACGTTAGTCTGTGATATTATCATAATAATACATTACATACGAAAAACCAAATACCAAAAAACGGTCATAAATTATTGTTTTCCCGTTTTAGTTTTTTTTTGCAATGCTAAATTGAAATTCTTGAGTTTTTTGTTCGCTTAGTACGCAGATTTTGTTCACGCATTGTTATACGCCATGTATTTGATCGCGGTTGTATTATGTAATATGCAGTTGTAATTTTTTTTTTGTTTGGAATACGACTTTCTGACGGCGATGGCGGCGGTGGCAGCGTCACGAGAACAAACCGATTAATTCATCAACAAAGTTTTGTGGGGAAGCCGGGGAGGGGGAACTATTATTTCGGACGTTTAATCCCGTTCGCCATTAATTTATCGCGTAAAACCGTTGGAAAAGTATAGTCATGTATTATTAAGAGAGAGAGAAAGAGAGAGAGAGAGAGAGAGAGAGAGAGATGCCTCGTCGGTTTATAATAAATTGAATCGCTGGCGGCCACCGAGATGGAGGAGAGAGCTCCGGGATAGAGTGTGGCAGAAGGAAGGGGAAAAAGAAATGGAAATAGAGGGTGAAATAGGGAGAAAAAACTACACGTCGTTTATTCGAGCTCAACATTTTCTACGACAATTGTCGTCGGTTTCTCGGGTAGTAAGCGACGAAGGCGGCGGCGGCAAAACTTTTCGGGCCCCCCGAATTCCGGGAGCGCGAGTTACGGTCCAGGCCGGGGATCGGACATAAATAACGGGGTATGCAATAATAGTCCCGTAGTAGTAGTAGTAGTATGGCCATGGTGGTGCAGCAGCACGGCTTCGGTGGCGTGATTGAAAAAAAGCACTCGTTTTCCTTCGGGTCCCTTTTCGCGTCATTTGTCACCCCGGCGGCAGCCACGGTGAACACGCGCAGGCCAGTGGAGTCGTGTGTAAGGGGATGGCGACGGTAGCCGTTACTTGTAACGCTTTTTAGGCGTCTAACTTTCGGGGAGCCAAAAGTAAAACTTTACACGAGCCCCCTGCGGAGGCACCGATCAATTTGCCTGCCTGCGATCCCCACCGCCACCGTCACGCCACCCCCTCCCCAACGCGTCACCGTTCCCACACCTCCAAACCCTCACGTTTTCCCGTCCACTTGACCAAGTTCAACGCCGGTATATACGCATCGCTTTTCAAACCCCCGTCGTAGCTCTGTCCCTTTGCCACCGCCACCGCCCTCACACGTTGGCCATAAAAGGTTTTGTGCGCGCCCGGTTCGTTTTCTCATTGTTCTCCGTGCCTCTAATTTATGGTTTAGCCATTGAAATTGACGTTTAAAATAAAACACAAGCGTGGTAACACGCGCCAGTGTGCGGGGGAGTAAAAAAAAATAAAAAAAATACTCTGGGAAAAAACGAGGAAAAAAAAAACTGTCTCAAGTATAATAAAAACGGTCGAGGGCGTTAGTACAAGAGTGATGGAGTAGATCTCTATAAACCGGGGGCAGCTGCTGGTACTGTGTAGAAAAGTATCGTTACGGCCCGTATACGACTTGTTATATATATATACAAGCGCGTATATCAGAGACATATTTAAACGGATAAATGCATCTCGAAAAAAAAAAAAAAAAACCTTTTAACCTTTCCACGGCACACACAAAGAGGTGCTCGGTCGTATAGTGTCCCGGCTCTGTAGCTTTTAAGTTCTGACGCAGGCGGCAATTATCTAGGCGAAAAAAATACAATATGTATGTGTTACCCGAATAATGGCGCGAAGGTAATAATGGGTCGAATTCGCTACTATTATTACATAACGTATTGTACGATTCGATTGGAAATCGGCCGCTGCCGTTGTTTGGAGCCCCAAACCGTTGTTTATCGCCTTTTATCATTTTTTCACACAAATAGACGGTCGTTTTGGCGATTGAAATGCCCCGCCGCCGCTCTCTGAGTATTTACATCAAAGCCATGAGCGAGTACAGTCTTTTTTTGTTCACTGGATAATTCGTTCGAAGGAAAAAAAAGCCAGATTTATAACCCAAAAACCCAATCAACCTTTCCGGATTGAGTGAAAAATTGTTGAAAACAGTTAACCGCTTATTTTTTATATTATAGTAATCATTAATCGTTTGAAATCCGTTTATTAATATATTTTTTTTTTTTTATTTGGATTTTGGATACCGGTTAAAATCGATTTTGCAAAATTTTAATTTATGAAACTCCACAGCCTGTGAATTTTTGTTTTCGAATATTCTCTTCTTATAACAAAGTATTTATACTATAAAATACCCGGAAAATTAAATTCTACTGTAAAACAACAAGCAGTCAAAACCACGGGGGAAACTATGCCGGATCCTGTCTTCAATTTTTTCACATTTTTACAAACAATGCTAAGTTACAGCATTTATGACATAAAAATTGTAATTTTAAATACATTCAATACACCTCTAAAACCGGCTTAAATTTTTTTGTGCTTCTCGTGTCCACACCAAAAGAGTAACTCATCACTTGACCGATGATAATTTTTAAAAACAAATCTTTCTGTCACGATACATGCAAAATTATTAAAAATACAACTGTAACAATACATTGTCTTTCACTGTACGAAGGCGACACAGACAATGTGTAGGAAGTACACACGATTTCGAGAGATCTCGCCCGTGATGAAGTCGATGCAGACGTTTGCTCGTGAAAATAAAAAATAAAAATGAGAGAGAAAAAAAAGGAAACAGTAATAATAATAAAATCCTTGAATTGGCGTAGAGCCCCTGCGCGTCCCTGCATCCGCCTCACGAGCACGCATATTATTATTCTCGATCGCGACTTCTAAAAAAATAAAACGCACTCGGGCGGCGGTGGCGGCCGTGTTGGCTGCGAAAAGCAATTTTCTCTGCTAACGATAAATCGCGTGTGTTTTCTCACTAGTGCACGCTGCACGAAAAATGAAATCATTATTTTAAATGAACGCGCATATAACGTATAACGCGAACCGTTTTCCAAGAAAACCGTTTGGAATCTCGCACGCCAACCGTCTCCGTACTATTGTAATATTTAGTTAAGGTACCTGCTGCGTCGACGGCATAGTGTACCACCACGTGAATGTGGGGGTGGAAAAAAACCGACAAAACGCGTATTTATTTAATTATTCTCAAACTCAATTACAAGAGTACTCTGTATCTCTCTCTCTATTTTTAAATATATATATATATATATATACTCACTTATCAAATTAGAACATTAGTGTATATGGTGGTATCGCGTCCGTTCGTTTCAAAACTTTTATCTTTTTTCTTTTTTTTTTTATAGCTTTTATAGGGGTAGTTCGTTAAATTGCTATTTGTATATACTGAGAACGGATGTTACAGTGTTCTGTTATAGTGCGCGATACACGTTAATTTGCCTTTTGTGTCGTTTATAATCGAAATTATTGTTATTTTATCTTTTCGCTGCGTTATGTTTACTAATAAACAATGGAATAACCATATGATCAGAGCGTTATTCGTGTAGCAGCAGCGTTGAAATGACGTGTAATCGCGTTAAATGAAAAATTATCACACGAGGGACGGGGGACTGGGACGGAAAGGAAAAGAGAAAAAGAAAATAACGTCATGGTGGCGGCAAGGAAAAATGGCTATTAAGTTATATATGTACTACAAATATAATAACGTCAAAAAAACATGTGAACGGAAACACATGTCTGCTGAGAAAAGAAAAAAAAGTGTTCAAATAATTAATTTCGTTTACATTGTTGTTAAAATTAAATTTATTCGAATTAATTATTCAATTTACAGGGGCCAAAACTCTCCGTTAAACGTTAACAATTTTTTGTACGTTTTTTTTTCGCTTACTGTAAACATGATAAATCGTTACTACTCTTAATTAATATATTGAGCCACCTCGATTTTTCAAATAAGAGTAAATAATGGCTTCACCACCGTTGGAATAATGTGCCCTATTTAGAGGAAAAAATTATTATTAATATTTGTATTATTACTGTTTTTTTTTTTTTTTTTTTTTATTATTGTTTCTATTATTTTTATGTCAGCTAGATCATGCACATGAATTAGCTTGAAAACATTTTGATAAATTGATGAAAAATATTATAGTAGAAATAAAAACAGTCGACAACGTAGAGCGACGACAGCGTATACAATTCACGGGGTGATAATATTTTTTAATATTTATTTTTATGAAACACTCTAAAATTCATAACAATTTTCTATTATAATACGAGTACATTATCCCTCTTGCGTTTTTCATTTTTCCCTTCGAAACAGCGGGGGTTTTGTGAACGTCATGCTACCCCTTGAATAACTACATTATAACATAATATATATGTATATATACCATACACCCTGTGACCAATGACACACACCCACACACCTTATGATGATGCAGTTGTTGTGATTATCTCACTAGCGATTCGAGTGCTCCTCCTCATCCGCATGCCGCGATCACCGACGACTCGTAATTTAAATTCGAACGCGATTCCTTTTTTCCCAGTATTTTTACTCCGGCAGAGAACCAAAATCGAAAAACTACGCGACGACGAAAATCGATAGTAATAATTGTTTTTGCGGCAGTAATGATAATATTCTCTCTCTCTCTCTCTCTCTCGTCGTGTGTCGATGTCGCTCTCATGTGCGGCGCTGCGTGTAGTCATGTGTGGAGCCCTGCGTTATCCGAGTAATTAATCGGTTCAACGGTTTTTCGAAATTAATTCACAATTACCGCCACTCGCATAATACAGAGAAATAGAGAGAGAGAGAGAGAGAGAGAGAGAGAGTGAGAGAGAGAAACCAACACCGCTGGCTCTGACACCACCACTGCCTCACCCTCCGTATAATCTCACCCCCTGTGCTCGTGCTTGTGCCCCGGAGTGAGTGTGTGTGTGTAATAATTTCGCGAATCCGACGTGTGTGTGTGTGAGAGGCAGGGAATGGGTCAGAGGGGATGACGGGGGATAGGGGTTGTGCAAAAGTTTTACTGAGACGGTGGTGGAGTGTAGACGGGAGAGGGTAGAAAAGCACAGGAAAAGCCTACGATTAAATCGCTCGCGCGCGCGTCTAGTTTGTTACGCAATCATTAGCGGAATAATAAATCACCCCCGACGACTGGCTTCTGGTCTCCCCGCGTCCCACGCGCGAGCACCAGATCCCTGCCACCGCATATTCTCATCCCTGCTCCGGCTTCCCTCACCTCGCAGCCACCACCGCCGCTGCCGTGACCTAGGTCTCTCCAGCCCAGACCTGTCCGCCGCAAGCTCTTCCATCAGGATAACCAAGCGACGCGCGTATATCTACTTCTTAATTGCTTGATAAACGATTCCCCGTATAATAGCTGTGATGGCGTGGGGCATTGGCCCGGTGCCTGAGGTGGAGGGGTATATGGCAGAGGAGTTGAAGGGGTGTAATACCGGTAAATGTGACGGAGGAGGGGAGTTGACTCTAATTTGTTGTTGCCTACCCGTCTGCCATGAATCACCGAAACGAAGCTATTTACTATTTTATAATACTTTATTATACGTACAAAAAGATAAACACGTCATTATAATATCGTAAACTAACCTCTCACTCACCTTCCGAGGCGCCACGTCATTGTGCCTGACGAAAGAGTGAGACGGAAAACGGCATTAAAGAACGTCGTCTTCGTCTAGACTATTCACGGTGATTTATTCCATCCAAACGATTTGGTCCAATATCGATAAGTGAATCGATTCGATGTAATAATCATGGATAAAAGCGATGGAAACTTTTTTTTTCACACTGTGCCCAATCAATAAATAAAAAATAGAAATGTGCCACAAAATGTGTGAGTAAATTAAATCATTATAGAAAAAAAAAAAGATTATCCAAAACGTATTATACATTAGTGCACAGCGTCAAAAATATCCAATGTGCTACAATTTGGCAACTCTTGGGATAGACACGGACAGAGGTGTAGCTGGTGGGTGTATAGAATAAAAACCGTCGGCCAGGAGACGAGTATCGACGGAAATGGATATTTTTTCTATTACTCTCGCCGGATACTGAAATACACGTCAAACAATCATCGCACACGATTATTAAAGTCAGACAACGTTCTTTTACACCGTTTAGGCGCACTGGGTCTTCGGGGACAGAGGCCGTCGTAAAGAAAGGAATAAAAGTATATTGGCCTCTCGCCTCGGACGGCGGAAGGGTAGTAGTTTACGAGGAGTGAGTTGATTGTATTTTGATAAAAAAAAAGGGGGAAACTTTCTGTTCGACGACGGGAAATCTGAAGTGTTTACGTTTGAGTCGTCGGACGACTAGATATATCTGTCTCCCGTTATCCGACGACAGTGTCTGCTTCGAGTTTGAACGTACACTCAAGCGAAATACCGTGTTGTGATTCACCGTCAACGGCTATATTATTACGAAGATGGCGAATGATTGTTTTCCTCTCAGAGCTTGTCCATCTCCCCATCGATGTATACAATATTTTTAACAAAGTCCCCTCGTATGCACAGTGTATTTTCATTATTTTTTGTTTATCATCCCCCCCCGTTCTTAAAACGGGTCTTCTTGACTTTCGACCAGAATCAACACTCCCAACACATATACAATATGTATTACAGTGTGCCCATGGTATTCGTGCCTGAGTTGCATCATTTCATAATTTTTTTTTAGTACATGTTTAATGTAATACATATTTTGCCAGATTTTAGTGCATTATTTTTTACCTATTCTTATTTATTACAAATAAATGCATCCCCTTCATCATCAGCAAGTTTCTGAAGCCGCGCCCGCGTGAGTCATCGTTGAACGTGTAATAATACTATAAAAATGGCGATGATGATTCCCGAAGTAATCCCAATAATAATAATTTGTCATCCCGGTGAAGGTTTAAACGTGCGATCGTGCGTCGCATCGCTTTGCCGTGGATTACCGTAGAACGTATGCCGCCGAGATCGACATTGTCCGGTACTCATAATATTGTGCGACATAAACAGCGCGAGGATTAATTAATATTAACATTAATAATGCGTATAATCAACACACGTGTGAGTGGCCAGTGTCGCATTCGGCCGACGATCACGTATGCCGATGATGTCACGATCGCGTGGGACAAAATGTTTTGGGTACATTGTTGTAGTTAAATCATTTCTCTTACATCTATTGTACCCCCGTTAAGATTATTCTGGTAAAATCTTATTCCCTATTAAAATATCCCAGGATAATCTTAACTTCCTTCGATAAGATTATACTAGAAAAATCTTACCCCAGGTTAAAATATTCCAAGGAAATTCTTATCCCCTTAGAGTATATAAATGTCCTAGTATAAGTTTTACCTCCCCGAGTAAAATTTTTCCAGCATTTTCGATAGGTAGTTTTTTTTCCTTTTTTAGAAAATATTTTTAAAATTTTTAAAAAATGACCTTTTCTATTTATCACTATGATATAATTTAAAAACTTATAAGTATTTGTTGGGATAGTTTTGTGCAAATATTCTAGGACAATCACGCCTTCCCGTGGTAGTATGATTTTCTTGGATTTTCCTGAAATTCACATCATCTGATGCAGTAGACTAAAACTGAAAACTACTAACAAATCACGTTCAGTATCGTGCTCAGGATTATGCATTTCAGGGTAGTTTTTCACAATGACCTAACCAGGGGGTTCTTCACCCCCACGATCTCTTTGCGTCCAAAATTTGAATAGGGAGTCACCCACTAACATAATATATCGAATATATAATTATGCATACATTATAATAATAATAATATCGTTGTGACTATCTTATCGGAAAATCGCGGGAGCCGTGCAGGGGCGATTTATTATACGCAATCAGATATATTTAATTCGATTTATAACGTAACAGTGTTATATTCTCTAAAATGCCACTACACGTCGCTCGCGCGTAATGCTACTGCTGCTGCTGCTGCTGCTTAATTTATAGCCAAAAACTTATGGAAGAACGATTTTCGATATTTCAACGTTACCAAGCGTCGCCAAACTTTGTGCGCGTACGCGCTTTCACGGGGACTGGTCCCGCTGCTAGTTATCTGCTGCAAATAACGCGTATGTTATTAATTATTGTTGTTATAATTCGATTAGCTATTGAGAACTTTAACCTGGCTTGGGGAGGTCGGCACCGCTCGGCAAAAACTTCTCTACTTATGAGTGTAACTTATGACTCGGGAACTCGTATATAGTATTTATATATATAGGTATACAGATTTGTATACATCAGTACCAGGGAAAAGAGAAAAGCGATTGTTTGGAGGGATAAGAAATAATATGTTCTACATAATGCATTCTACATACGTAGTGGAGAAAATGACTGATACACAAAGATCTTTAGAACGAAGGCAAAGTACGAGTTGTATAAGAGAGAGCGAAGGGGTCACCAATGTTTATAACGGAATTACACTCTTTTGGGAACTTATTCGTATATTATATCTATAGATCTGTGTTTGTATTTCAATTACTAAGTTTTTGGTATATTTTAATTTGTTATTTTTCAATATAATTATGATTTGACTGAATGTGAACATTTTTACACTACGTACTGAAGTAATAATAAGGGAGTCTTCGATAATTTACTTTTCTGCTGGAGGATTGGTGACGATTTGATGGCTTAGGGGCTATTTAACTCATAATAGAAGTGTGGGAATAATTCACCAGCCGGACGACGGCTTCAAATCACGTACACACGCACGTACTTTCACACACACAAACTTACACACACACACACACACACACTCACTCACTCACTCATCGTTAATTACGGTATATTCATTGGTAGAGCACATTACGAATTTAAATGGAAAAAAGTATGGTCGACTTGGGGATGACTGCGCGTAAAACTGTCATCGGAGATATTAGTGCATTGTGAAAATGGTGTTTCTCTGATTTATATTTTAATCATCGCCGTGGGTATTTCTGATGTCGATTTAAGCATTTATGTAAAAAAATGAACAGCTGAAACAATACTCGACCTCATATTACAATCAGTGATCGGCGGTGGACTAAATTATATTTTTATTAATGTGATTTTCTGTTTAGCACCTACCGCACGATTGCCTTCTATACTAACCACTTTCAACCCACCCCTGTTTTAAAATTACCTAAACAAAAAATTAACGTCAAATTTATCAATCAGACAGTACAAACCACGGTCAGTTCACAATCCATCTACCTTTAAATTTAATGATGGGCAACTTCATTAAAATTAATCACTTCGGTTCAAAACTAATAACTATAATATTACTAAAATACTACTACTAAATATTGGTAACCAAGTTTCAAAATTAAAAAGTAAATTATCAAATGAAACTAGATTGAAGTTTTCTGAATGAAATCTCTTGAGATAAGTACTGATACTAATCTCTCTAAGATCGATCTTAAATAAAAAATACCTAACCTTATCTAGACGAATTTATCTTAATAAATTATTATTGTTCGTTAAAAATGTTTGTTAAAACGTATCTAATAAAATCGTGCATTTATAAATTGTTCCGTATTTCTATAATATTCGTATTACACCTTAAACTTATTTTTGTTCGTATATTTAAAAAATATTGATTATGCAATTATTAATTATAAATTTAATGTCTTATTAGAAATTATTAAATTTATCTCAATGAATTTGTAAGTCATCTTTTCTTCATATGGATAGATAAAAAATTTTCCTCATTTATCTGTATCCAGATGATTTTTTATAAAATCAAATTATTCCGTTATCTGGACTCAACATTGATCGAATTCTTTACGTATTATACCTCCTGTACAGAGCTGCTGGCAAAGACTGCCGTGGGGTGAAACGAGGCACAAGTTAAACGCGTTCGATAATATCAGTTTGATGAGGGCTCTGGTTTGGTCTGCGGAGGAGTGGGGGTGGGGTGTGCAGGCTGAGTAGGTGCGTATCGTCGATTTATGGTCACATTTTTTTTTTCTGGCTACAGCCAACGAGTCGCAATTCCTATAATATATATCAAGTATTCGAGAAATTGCCAAACGCTTTCTTTTGCTCCGTTCTCCGTTATATATATAATATATATATATATATATATATATACCGCAACGATTTTCGTTGCCGGCCATTTATGGCGGTGGCGGCGTTATTGATGTCGTCGCCATCTCTTCTTCGTCGAGAGAGAGCCTTAGTTTTTGCGTGGGTATCCGTATCCTCCTTACGATATCGGCTTACGACGTGGAAAAAAAAAATAAAATCTCCAACGCATCAATACCCGTACGCGATACGGTTTAGACGTGGATGATATACCTACGCATTTTCATCGAACTTTTACCACCGGAGACACTGCCGCCTGTCGGACACTTTACACACGAGCATAATAATTCGTGTGTGGTAAAGGATCGCCAAACCCTTTTCTACCCCCCCCCACCATTTATTTTCTTATATAACCATCATAGTCGGTACTATTGCAATTTTTTTTTTTTTTTTTTGGAGGGGGAAGGTTTAGTTGTTTAGTTGAGAGAAAACTCCTCTCTCACGTATATCTTCCGAACCGAGCGATCAAAATAATTTTTACACTATTTTCGAGTAAAAGGGTGAAAAAAAAAAAAAACAAGACTGACGTTCTTGTTTGGCGATTAAGTATTTATGACTCGGTTAAAAGAACTCAGTCGAGTTTACCTTCACCTAGATGCGTATTATTTGTAGATGGCATCACACAAGACCGATTATTAAGGAGTAGCAAAATGTTTTCCCCTAATATTATGTCAGTTATATACACGAATATAATTATTACCCCTTGGTAGGCTCGGTTCAATCCATACGTGTTAAAAAAAAAAAAAAAAAAAAAAAAGGTAAAGAATTTACGTTAACAGAATATTTTCGATGACGATTCCTTCAAAAACGTTATTTTTAAAGGGTAGCGAAACGATCGTCTTATGCATAAAATATAATCATCGTAACACGAGCGTGGTAGTCATATTATTATTATATCGCGTTTATAACACGAAGCTCGTATATATGGTACGATAAATAATCTCACTAGTGTGAGATTTTACCATGTCTCTAGACGGCGGCTTGTAAAAATGTAAATGCAATTTCATACGTTATTAACTATTTATACGCACACACTCTCGACGCCATCACGTATATATATATATATATAAGACGTTTTTATTATTTCGTTAAAAATAAAATAAAAAGTAGAAAACGCCGCATATCACTCATAATATAATGATAATGCGGGTTCATGAGTTATCGCCTCTTATCACAAATGACTTAAAAATACCAGTGGATGTCACAAAAAACTCAAGGACTAAATCGTTATTATTAGTTACTGCCGACGCTGGGAAGTCGTGAAATTTACATATTCTCTGCGGCGAATCTTACAGCACAATCTGTAAAAAAAAAAAAAAAAAAACAATTTTTTCTCCCCTATTTTCGAGTCTTGTACAATTTTATTTTATAAGTGAAGAGAAAAGCTAGTGTTTTTACAATGATCTTTTTTTACTTTTTTTGCGTGTGTATAGGTTTTTGTAAAAAAATACTTGTCCAAAAATTTAGACTAGCAACTTTTTGAAGCACGATTTGGCTCATGGTACTTTTGAAAGGTAATTTAAATATATATTATTATTTAAATATATATAGACAATAATATAAAAAATATTTTGGTGCAAGATAATTTTGAAAATATTAAAAAAATTGCAATTTTTTTCCAACATTTTTTTCTCATAAATTTAGTTTTTTTCACTCTTCTTAGTTAATAGTGATATAAAAAAATGGTCGAGGTAAAAATAATTTTTTTTTTTTTTGTTACCATAACAAACTTAATAACTCAATTATTACTGTTTGTCACCTCCACTGCAAGTATAAATGTGAGTGCGTAGTGAACGTAGACAATGAAACTATTGAAAAATATGTTTATTTATAATTATTTAAAAATGCATTTTTTTTTTTGTTTTTTTTTAATACCAACACAAAAGTTTCATAACCTAACCAAATTGATTTGTTAAAACTTCACGCTGGCGTCGTTATTAATACTCCGGAAAACCGTTTTCCATTGTTGTTTACATGAGTTGGAACCATAAATTCGGGTAATTAATGTAGCAACGCACACGGTGGTGGCGTTACTCGCGGTACAAGCTCGAGGTGATTTTGGCATTAATTTAATTAATTGACGGTAATATTGTGTGTGCGCTGCAGTTACACGTATTACGTATACGTGCATTATTCAAATTGTTTTATCAAGCTACAATGAATAACGATAACAATAATAATAATCTACGGGAGCTTTTTCTCGATTTACTTGACTCACCGGCGAAAATCAAAACTATATAATCGATGTTCGCGAGACGTCGAAAAAATATCAAAAATAATTACTTCAAAAGATGGTGAGAAAGGGGGTGGAGAAGAGAGAGAATCTAACGTAAAATTAGTACTAGGGTAGCGCGTAATGAATTCGATTGAGGGGTTGTAAGAGTGAAAAAATACCATAACAATCGTAATGAAAAGAAAACATTTTCTTCAGATTTTCTCCTCTTTTTCCGAATATGGTTAGGACAACCCCACCACCAACCCCCAATCGCATCCGCTTTCAATACGCACACACAGCGATCCACCGGCAAAACGGTTTGAGGTCGTATTTAATTTTGAATTATTACAGTTCTAACTGCGGTGATGGGGGTGGGTGTAAGGTACCACCAGGATCTGTAATACGGTCACCGGTATAAAATACGCAAAAAATATACCGCGTCACCGACAGAACACGGTCGTATCTCTGGCGCGCGCGACATAATTTCCAGGGCTCTGGGAGGGAGAAACTTCGGTGGATACAATTTTTCTTTTTCGGCACTCAACAAATCAACAAACGTCAGTCACGTTTTGTGGAGGATCAAAATGTATTATTTATTCGCTGGTTTTTTTTTTTTTTTTTTATGTTTCTGATAACAACGCTGTTATCTTTTTGGATTTTTTTTTTTTTTTGTACATTAAATTCGGATTGACTCCATTATAAATCGTTTTAACGCGCGAACATAACACGAGATAAACGTGTTGAACGAAAAAACCTTTTGTTTATTTGTTCGTGTCATAAATTAACAATATTATCGTTTGCTTTTCGTGAACGTCATCAGCTAGGCTGGGATTTCGACGAACTTTTGCATTATTTTCCAAAGCTCAATTTGTCACAAATTGGTTTAATCTATATTTAAATCGAAAAAATGTGGTTCAATTTTTGCATAATATGTTGATGAATTTTCATTTTAAGGTAGTTTTATTTTGTATTTATTGTATTATATCATTTTGGGGACTTTTTTTGTGTATTGAATCAAAAACTCAAATTTCAAATTCTATTTTAAGATTTTTATAGGATAACTTAATTTTCTTGTTAATGCAACAAACTATATTATATCAAATCATACTACATTATTGGACAACTGTTATGTTTTAACCTAAATAGCAGGTGGGTCTTTTTCTCAGAATAAGTTCATGTTGTCACACGACAGTTCTTTCTGTTTTAGTTTAGTTTTTTCCCCCTGTGTAACGAATCAAATTTTATTAAATGCGCTTGTGACATTAATGTTTAATGTCTTTTTTTACATTCCTTAGGCCATTGAAATCCCTAATCAAAAGTTAAATAACTGTGGTATAAAAATAATAATCAATGAATTTATATCGCTTTTAAAATATTTACAAATCCCTCATTACGTGAGGTTCTCTCCCCGGGTGCAGGTCTGTTTCAACGTACATTTATAAACATTAAACTTATCTTCCGCGAACCCGTATTGGTGCTAATGGTCGTATTATAATAATATTATTATTATGAATTCACCGTCATTGCCGATAACGGTACACGGGGCGTAAATCGTAACGACGGTATTTATGTAAATCTCGTCCGTATTAACTCGCCGCGCGTTACTTAATACGTTTTTAATTATTATACGAATAACGTAAAAATTAATTTTTCTTTTTCATCCAACCCGTCGTCCCACTGCGCGGCGTACCCGTTCGTATAATTAAACATTATTATTACCCGGACAAAACGTCGTCGTTTCGGCATCGTTAATAACCCATTACACACACACTCCTGCGCATACAAACGATATTAATTACGGAAAATTCACCGTGTAATCTGTTTGATAATTTTAACGCTAGCGCGGAAAAGAGATATCAGCTCGCAACGACGACGACGAAGCCTGTTTCACATTTTCACCAATTAAAAATGGTATTTGTTTTAGAAAGTCCGGATATTCTTTTCGGATAAGACGCAAAATCCTTATCCCATATTTTTTTATAAATCCGTAGATTTGTTTGTTGCAGCTCTCCGTGCCTATCTTTCGTTACACAATTCTTTCAAATCTTTGTAATTTCTCTTATTCTTATCCCACATGATATGTGTCATGTATTCTGTTCTTGGACTCCCTCTGTGTCCCTCAATATCTCCTTCAATTATTTTATTTAATAAACTTTCATGCCTTAATATATGTAGCCTATCATCCTGCCTCTTCTTGCTTGGATGTTTTCCAATATTTGACGTTGTTTTGTGCATAAAAATGTATTGTGTATGTAATGCGCCGTAAATTATCATTTCACCACAGGAAAAATAGTGAGGGTTTGGGCTGTAAGGTTTTCATTAGTTTTTTATTTTTTTTTAAATTGCAAAAGATTCATAGTTTATTAGTTAGAGAGTCCAGGGGGGGGGGTTATTTCTCGATTATGAATGTCTACTCAAATTATTGGGGAAATTTAATTTGACGGTCTAGAAGATACCTAAAAACAAAATTCCTTGCTTTTAATCTCGAATAAACGACTGCCCTAGTTTAACCGAAAATCTTGAAAGACCTTTACGAGTCTCTCGTGGCATTTATTATTATTATTGCATATTTATTATTTTTATAAATAATATTACAATTCGACTTCAAAACGCGTAGCCACGACGTAACATCTTGACGATATTATTATTTCTGTAAGACTGCAGCAGCATCAGCAGTATATGAAAAATTCGAGTGGTGCACAAGAAACACTCGGGTGGAAAGCGGTTGATAATAAAATAAAACGTACGTTATTAAAAAGAAAGAAAACATTCAAATAAAAGTAGGTACGGTAGGTACGAGACAAACTTTTTCAACGAACACAATTATTACTGAGAATAGATAATTGAATCAATGATCTAGGTAATTTTATCTAAATAGAGATGATTTTTTTTTTTTTTTATTAAAGTACTAAAAGGTAACTAATATTTATCTATAAAATATTCATTTCCAGGCTACTGGAAAAATCGTACGAATTTCTAAAACTCATTTCACAGACATATTATTATTATTTATTTTAGACATTGGCATGTGACATTTAAGTATTGTTTTGTTAATTTAAAAAGTTAATTTAAGAAAGTATGTAGTATTAAAGTTAACTGTTAATTAATTACATTAAAATAAATTGTATTTGGACTTTGTTTGCCTATCTAATAAACATTTATTTTATTATTCATCTGTATATGATAGTTTATGTCAAATTTAATTGATTTAGGTCATTACGCGTATATCAGTTTGACTATTATTGTTCTCAACACTCGGTTAGGTTTATTATTCAAAGAGTTTTGTTTCAAAATCGACGCGTGCGAATCACGTATTGCGTTTAGCAATGTTGGTAATCATAATACATTCAACGCGCGATTATTATTCGAGTACAGTTCTTATTGATTTCCCCCCCCCGCCCCGTGAAAATTTCAGTTAAGACGACAAAAAAAAAAAAGAAATAAAAATGTACACACAAAACAAATAAAACAAAAAACGTCGAAGACCACCTACTGATCCGTCGTCGCATAAAGGAGTCGTTCATTGTCATCGTCTGCAAAATGGGGAAACGCGAACGCACCCCCGGCTTGTGTACAGCGTGGTGTTTTTTATCGCATTATTAACGTTTATACATGTTCTATACACACATTTATTATTTCTAATAATATTATATATATATATATATAGACATGGTATGCGCAAAATCAAACCGCGTTGATGGCACGTGTGAACGTAGTGAGGGTGGATTTAAGATTATTTTACGGGGATCGCTACCCTCGAAAACGATGCATTTTTATATGACAATTTGTTTTCATAACGTGTGAATTTAGATGGCTGATATTTTTTTTTAGTTTTCAGAGCGTTTTTTGGCATTTTAATCATTCATATTCTTTTTCGTAATTTTTGAAAAATGTTCACTATACTATTAGAAACGAAACTTGATTTTTTTCAAGTACAATTATTTTTATGTTGACTACTCTCATAATTAGGTACATACTTTAATACGACTATAGTACTAGTTTTATAGGCCACATTTGTGTTTATCAAATGGAATTAAAATTAAAAACAATAATTATTAATTATAGGTAGTGAGTATATAATTGAAATGAATTTTCATAGATTTTTGAAACACTTTAAATGGTTTTTTGGCAAATAATTAATTTTGAAGGACGTTTCAGGAAGATTTTTAAGACATAAAAACTGATATTATTAACAGTCGTCACTCTTAATCTAAACGAATTTTAATAAAACCAAATTCATTATCATTTTAGATTTCGAGTAGAGCAAAGAACAATTGTCGTTTTAGTTTAGCAGTCGTTATACAACGATGTTCATTATTGTTATTATTTTTTATATAAACACCTTTTCTGCTCCAAAAAGTGCTCATATCAGATCGTCGTTTAGCTCTTAGGTCTCCGATAAAGGATTTTTCTAGCACGCGGTACTTCGAAGTGATTAGGTTAAGTGTTAGGTATTTTAGAGTTACCTATGGTGGTACGTTTTACATGACATGCACAAAAACAATGGTAAATGTTATGATTTCTAACCAGACAAAAAAAAAAAAAGGTCAACGCATGCCGAGGGAGTAATAAAATAGTAGGTGCATTCTCGACGCCATAAAACATTATTATTTTCTCTTCAGTTTTCACCCTCTACCTGTCTGCGGCGTTGTGTTCGCATTCGAAACAGACGGTTATTTCCTCCGAACGTAGTACAGCAAACCAAATACAGTGGGCGGCGGGAGAGGAGGTGAGAAAGAGGGGAGAGATAATCTATATATATATAGCCCGAACCTTATTATTAATCTGGAGTGGGAACGTGACATTTGCAAACACGCTCGCGGCCGTATGACAGATTAGTGGGTTGGTCGACGCCGTTCTCCCGCGTACTTTTTCCCCGGCACAGTACCTCTATACGTATACCCGGGTAATGAGGTACTGCTATATATTACGTAATAGCGATGCTTCGGTGGTGTGGCGTACACGAGCGTATGAGTTATATTCATGTATAATTTTTTATACATATTATATATATATACATGTATAAACGTACGCTTGCACACGAACACACCGAGTATATATTATGCATACATATAATACTAGATGAGGCCTTTTGTTCGAGTACACGGCACGTATATAGCCTTTGTAAAGCGCATAACTAGACATGCACACTTGACAATACTGCCGACTCAACGACTTTTCTCTCTCTCACCCCTTCTCTCTCTCTCTCTCCCTCTCTCTCTACAGGATCAGGAACACAATTGATTGAGCACACTGCAGTACCGGGAGTAGAGGGTGTTGCCATAGCCACAGGTCGAGTACTCTCTTTCGTCGCCTTATTTTACATTTCCCCCCCCTCCCCACATATATACTATACAGAGTAAAGTAAGGCGGAGGACTTGACATCGTCACTTAAAAAAAAAAAAAATTTAATTCCTGTCGGCACGAGGAAGTCATAAAACAAAAATGAAAAAAAAAAATCTCTGAAATTCCACGCCACGTATTAGAGGCGTGGGAGGAGGAGAAAACTCCACTTGGCGACCCAAAGACACAGCTCTCGAGTGGTGTGCCACTCGTGGAAACATCGGAGGAAAATTTTCTTTTGTCAGTTGTTTCGACGTGGCCCACTCGAACGAGTCTTTTCGAATAAGTTCATTAAGCCCTCTGCCCCCAGATTTCTTTTTCTTTTTTTTCCATTTTTGACGACCCATAAAACATAATAACGCAAAGTCTTTTCTCCGTTTCGTTCGTTCGTTTATTATTATTCTTTTATTATTTTCGCCGCAAAAATTATTCTTTCTACCGACTATTAAAATATATCGACGACTCCCGTGTGTTCGCCAGAGATAATCATCAAACGAAATATGTTACTAAGGTGAAGACTAATCGGAAATATTTGAAAAAGCCACAGCGTTACTCGCCAAATGTATTATTCCCTTGAGTATCTCGAAATATATCATACAACGACGAGTTCGAGTTCACGAACTTTTTTCAAAAATATAATAAAAAATTTCAATACACTTTATGACCGATTAGATATCCGTTCGTTTTCGAGTTTTCGCCGATGAGATCAAATATACGAGTTCATTATTCTGGTCACCATTAATCTGAAAAAATTAAAACAGTTATTAAATTAAAATTTTCTGCATTTTTATAAACGAAATACATACTGAGATTTACAGTTTTTTTTCTACGAAATTTTATTAAATGTTTAAGTAAAAGAATTATAGAAACTCGTCTTATCGAAGTGTTCCACCCTTACACGCGCCTTTGCAGAGTTTTTAAAAATCTATCGCAATGAGTTTTGTTCGCTTTTCGTATTTCCCCCACCCCCGACAACTTTGGAAAACTTTGAATACTTTTGCGCGTCCGACGAAATAACGTGTTGTATTAAAATGATTGAAACCGTCTGATTCTCGGGCGCGCACTTGTGTTGGCGAATTGTTTCCGATCTCGCGACAATCGTCTCCGATTCTTTTGTGTTGAGCACATTTCGTTTGGTCGGATGCGGATTTCTCTTCTCTTCACCTTTTTTTTTTCTCCGTCGTTTTAATCCCGCGGGCGCGTTTCCGATGCACCAAGCCCGGATGTCAGTTATTTACTTCCGGTCGGGTTCAACATAAAGGACGCAATCAAGTCACGGTGAACAACACCCCCGAC
Organism: Stegophylla sp. TES_Ste_2020; assembly: GCA_025469315.1. Classification (NCBI taxonomy): domain Eukaryota; kingdom Metazoa; phylum Arthropoda; class Insecta; order Hemiptera; family Aphididae; genus Stegophylla; species Stegophylla sp. TES_Ste_2020. Next base: position 77,161 of record JAIPRM010000067.1, read on the forward strand.
GCGCGACCTAGCACGAAATTGTTAAAGGTCTTTCTCGAGTCATTACAAAGAAAGGGGAAAAAAAGATAAAAAAAAGAAAATGAAAAACGAATGAGAAAGAGAAAGAAAAAAGCGATCGTTTACCGCCGCCGCCGATATGGGAGGAGGACGGCGGCAGCGAGAGAGTGGCCAATGAGATTGTTGGATAATCACCACCCGATATATAGAGACTTTGCCTCCGAAGCAGAGCGCCGCCGCCGCCGTATTAATTCCACATTGGCTTCCGTAATCGGATATATTCCTACAGAAAGTTGTTATCAGTGATGGAACACCGGTGAAAAGTTGCTGTCATTCACAGGAGTCACGTATTATTTCCCCGGGCCCTTTGTGTGCACGCCAGTTTTCCAATTATCAAACTAGTCTTTTTGTGACGGTTTTAACTATTTATCTCCGCAGCGTTTTTCAAATCCTCGTTCCTCCGCGAATCTCGGCCAACCGTTCGCTCGTCATCGTAGTCGACTCGTCTCCAAGCCTTTTTCGCTGAACGAGCCGCCGATACGAGAGAGCCCGTAACTGTCTCCAGTTATGTTTGACGGTTTATTTTTGTCAAATACGAAAAGCTCAGTGGTTTGAAACGTACACTAGTTCGCCTGAATTAGAATTGTAATTATCATAAAGCATATCATACGCCTTAAAATAATTTAAAACTTATGATGTGTATATGTATTGCGAACCCAGTAAAATTATAAAATTATAAATAAATATTTTATATGAAATTTTAAGGTATACCGTTATCATTACGCACAATTTTTCTATTAATGAAGAGCTAAGAGTAAATATTTCAGTCCTTTTTTTTTCAAAATATTCTGTGGAGACTGTAAAACAAAGTATGTAATATGGTAAAAACTTTTGAAATTTATTTATATGAATTATTTAGTTTTTATTTTTAAAAATTTTCAATTTCACAAAATGTCTGAATCTAAAAGCATAGTACAAAAGAGTATCAATAATAAGTATATTTTGTCAGATCATACACATTTTAGAGTAAATATACAGCAACAAAATAAATAAATAATGTAAAATGTATAGTAATGCACCCCCGAAGTTGAGGTCTTCACCCATGGACAATATTAACAATTATTATATAGCGTAGTATTAAATAGTTTTAATCACTTTTGACATTGTTCTAATAGAAAACCTGTTTTGTTTTTGTTCACAGATCGATCCGAAAGTTGCGTTCCCGCGACGAGCACATCCTAAGGTGAGTGTGATTCCTTTCATACTGTCATTTGTTTTAATGTAGGTTGGCTCGTATTATTACGGTAATGGATAATACGATATAATATTATGTCTGAATAAATGTCAGCCAGAGAAAACCATATGAAATAATAATTGACGGCAGGCACAAAAATTAATACACAATATTTGTATAAGGTCTGCGATATAAAATGAAATACGTGTTTCTATTCCGTATAAATACCAAACACAGGGACATTAGTGAAAATTATATTCATACAAACACTGTATGTGTGTGTATGTATTTATATATTATATATATATATATGCAAATTGCTTCCACGAATCATCCACCTAATGTTCAGGATATATTCGTTCTACCCGTAGCGTTCGCGAATCAATACTGTCCGACGCATTGGTACAATAAAAGGTCACAATGGACGTATTCAATAGCAGACCAAACAATAGATGGGAGGGGTGAAAAAAAATCATCCACTTTTCCATTTGTAATAAAAATGTTTTCTTGAAATATTGTTATTTTTATAACCACTCTCAATAATAATAATAATAATGACGACGACGACAACAACAACAACAACAACAACCACAGTAGTAGCAGCAGCAGTTGTGTATTAACTGTTAATAGTTATTAATTTTAAAAACGTTCGGAAAATTCGCACTTGAAAGTCGCGGAAAAATTGACAAAAGAAATTGATGTGCCAGTAGCGACCAAATCTCTGAGAGACAATGGTTTTATGCATTCTATAATACATAAAAAAAAAAAAAAAAAAACAATAACTATTTGAGATTACATATTATTACTTTATTATTACAAATCTTAATTCCGGAGGTGTTATTTCGTTGAATACAAGGAATCTTTAATGTCGAAATATTTTAAAAAAATAAACAAACACTAATTACTAATGTAATTAATTGATTTTAATTTTGGGACATAAATTATCAATTCACAAGACACTAAAAATCAAAGATAATTAATAAAATCGAAATGAAAAACAATATCTATAATAATAAATTATATAATTAAATAATTAGCCCTCTTTTACAAACTTTTCTTTTTGTTTGGTTTCTACACGTTATTTGTCGTCATCCCGGCCCCTTGAGTGCTAACCTAACCTAACCTCTAGTCCAACGTTAAAGATTCATGCAACAGTGAAACGACCGAAATTTCGTTTTTATTTTTTCCATCAATTAAGTAATAGTCATAAACCGATATTACGTTAATAGACGTTAACCTCCGTACGCCGACCCTTTACACAGATGATAGGTAAAACGGGACTCGTCGTTTATGCGCATAATAATAATAATAATAATAATTAATAGCTGGGAATATTAATTCGCATAATAACAATAATAATAATATACGTAAAGATACCGTTATAACATTTGTGTACTCGTTTGGACCGAAATATTTCGTAAATCTTTTAACGTGTAATTTAACTCCCTACGGGGGAGGAAGGGAGGTTAAATTCCCTGTCTCGTTACTATTATTATTATTATTATTATAACTATTATTTCGTATCGTTTTATAATAATATGTGTGCGTGCGTGAATAAATAACGTCGGCCGCACGGTAACCCTTGGCGATTTACGGTCAGGATAGGCCTTACGCACACCCACACACGAGCTACTCTGGTCGTGCATCATAATGATATTCTATTCGTTCGTGTTCCCCTATACAATATAATGTGTACAACGAAAACGTGCGAAAAACCCCGTACAAAAGGGATTACCCGTACAGACTATTCTCGCACTACACGAGCTAAGAGATATTATGTGCAGTGCGGTATACCACCGGTGTGGTTGTATCGTTCGGTTGTGGAAGAAAAAAAAAGAAGATGAATTATTTAACCGACGTGATCCTGCTGAAAACGACGTGTGTTCTCTTTGGCGTACACTCTCTTTTCTCTTTGGTATATTTTTCGCTCTTCTCCTTCGCACCACTAACACCGTCGTGAGAGCTGTGTAAATTTATAACATGTTTATCGTTTGATTCCGGTGGCGAAACTTAAAAAAAAAAAAACGAGTTGTGTTCCACTAGGGTTTTTTTTTTCGTCTAATTCAAAACTATGAAAACGACATCGTACACGTATAAGCAGCTGACCTAGAACTATACAATTTCTAGGGGGGAGGGCGGCGTAACAGAAAATCATTGTCCAGGTAAACATTACAATAGGGGCGTTTATACAATTAAATAAATAATTTTAATATTTGTATACATTGAGTAGATAGAAAATATCAATAAACCGGATCAAAGGATCAAAATATTTAATGGACGATATCCAGTAATTGTTTTCAGTATTCGTCTCGGGGTATCACTGTTTGACGTAGTAGATAAGAAAGTGAGTTACGTTCACTTCATTGGCAATACTTTTGAGTCCAAATCCTCATCATGTTCTAGCGAGTTATCTGTCATTTTCGGATGCCATCGCTAACGTCGTTACACACCACGCGTGTTTAGTTTTTTAAGATTATTTCGAAATCGTTGTTCTTTCTAACGCTTTCCGTTTCTAGCCGGAAATACGGTCCGAAAACGCTTGTGCAACGCGTCGTTTGATTTCCGTAAGTTTCACGAATGAGTTTCGAGCAAAATCTATTTCGGTGTGATTGAAAAATAAAAATAAATAAATGGAAACATTGACTTTCTCGAGTGCACTGAACTGTTGTATTTTGGAACTTCACATCCCTCGGATGACATATTCGGGCCTAATTAATACGGATATTAACATTTTTTTTTTTTCAATTTTGTCAGTATATAAAAAAATAAAAACTAAATTAAGAACTTACGTCAAAATTACAAAAACTAGTTATCTTTAAGTTCATCCCAGAGACGCATAAATTTGGTGGATCGTGATAAAATCAATATAGATAAAAAAAAAAAAAAGTGTTCACCAATATCTCTACACTCACTTTTTTAGTAGATTTTAGTGTTTTTCTGATTTATTATTTTTATTTTTGATATGTGTTTGAAACAATTAAAACATTAAGAAAAAAACTACGTGTAAAACATTTACTGACTTTCATAAAATCTGGCACCGAGACTATTTTAAACACGTAAAGATCTAATTAAAATATCCTATTCCCTTAATATCACCACTTTGGTTAAAATGAGATCTTAACCTACAACTAAATACGGTGCTTTGTAATTTTTTTGTGTCTTTCTCCTCTGACCAGACCACGGTGTCTCTGATATAACTCGCGTATATCGCGAGAGAAAAAATTTTGAGTATCCGTTATTCGCAATGATAATACGTAAGTACGCGCGGTTCGTTTGAAAACAAAGACGTTTGTAATAATACGCGAACGACCGTGGTATGAATGGGGTAGCCGGGGGGTGGCTGAGGAAAAAGCCGGATACCGAATAGAAATAAACGTATTTTTTTTTTCCTTTTTCTATCGCTTTTTACCAAAGACAATCGCACGAGGGATTCGAATGCCAATCGTATATGAATTTCCAAAAGGGTTTTCCGCTCAGGAGAGTAAATGTTTTGCCGCGCGTTCGCCGCATATCGCCAATATTCATCCGTACAAATTCTCGTATATATGTATATTGTATATGTATCGCAGGCGCTCATAGGTGAATTTCTTGGTTTCTCATTTTTATTGAAAAGTTCAAAAGCCGGATGCAGGGAATAGACATTCTATCGTTTACCGGTGGAAAAAAAAACGGCAAAAAAGCTGGCTTTTTTGTGTGTATATATATATATATACGATTACATAATATATATGTACGCGTAACGGTCGCAGTGTGTGCGTGCAATGTGTGTTTGTATACACATCGGTGAGGGGGGGGGTCGGGGAAGACCAATAGTTTTTCCGTTCGTATCAGCACCCCCCGTAATGTAATCTATCCGTTATTTCACGCAAGAGGTCGTATTCAAATGTAATATTTTTATTTCTCGATGTAATATCTGCCTAGGCGGCGGTGGCGAACGTTCTTTTCACAATGACCAAGAATTTATATTTTTTATTCTTTTTTTTATTCCGAGACACTCCACGGGTGTCATCCACCCTCGACTCGCGCCATTTAGCCGTTTTATTGTACACACACACACACACACACACACACGTGCATTATTTTATACGAAATACACGCGCGCGCGCGCGCCCAGTCTGTCTTTCAATTTATTTCTCCTGGGCCGCGTGTGGGCCGACAGGAGTCGGAGGCGGAGAAATTGCTTGTTAATAAATTAAACCCGTCTTGTAATTCTTTTTTTTTGCCCACGCACCACTACTATTATACCACTGCTGCAATAGTGCGAATTTCATTTCTTTTCTTTTATTTCTTTTTCTTATTTTCTCTCCCACTCACCGTTGCTTTCTCTCTCTCTCTCTCTCTCTCTATCTTCACTCACTTGGCGGGCCAAGACACGAAAACAGAAATTATTACCGAGTAATATAAATTCCATCGGAACGTTACAGGAGCCGCGTTGTCGTCATAGTCACTGATAATAAATCACCGGTCGTTGTCAAGACGATACAATTAATATGTTATTTTTTTTTTTTTTTTTGACTCCCAACCACCCCTTAACCTATTTCGTCACTCACCAGCACGACTCTTCTCCATCCGAAATTAATACCATCGGCGCACGAATAATCCGGTGTCATCCCCGAAATCGAGCCCATCGTGTATATAGTATACACACGCGCTTTTTTAAATTTAATTCCTCGGGACATATTTTGAACTTTAGCCCCATCCGTATGGTGGCTATTAATAATTTCACCGCTTTGACCTTTGCGCGCGGGAACGAGCGTAACCTTTACGCGATATGCGCGCCATAAGTCCCCGGCACAAGTCTCGCGTTTTGTTTTTTACGTTTTTTTCCACACTTATGTACGGGGTAGTTTTGGGCGCACAAACTCTCGGAAGACGATCGGAATCGATAACCTGTTTAGCATTTTACAATTAATTCGCTTTAAAAGGTACTTACGGTGACTATCGCATTTGATATTAAATTTAATGCATAACTTATCTCTGCGTAGCACGAGCTTTTTCATCCCCCTTTTTACCGACGACGATGTCTGAAAATCCCAAAAACCTCGTGATATATTATTGAAACGGTGGTTTAAAGGGACGGCGGATATTTTACGAGAAACCTTATTTTCCATTAAAATAATGATTTACAGAGGTGGGTATCGAATATAAAATAGGTAATTAAAAAACCTGCGAATGTAAAGTTGGCACTCATTAATACGTTTTCCGTAGGATTACAGTCGTCACGCAAAACAACTATTTTAATATGTTTTGGGATTAAAAATATTAATAATTATTACTACTCTCTCTCTTTTCGCCATCATCACAATCTCCCTCCATTTTTCTTGATCCTCAATCCTCAATTACTTCTCGCCATTATAAATTCCCATTTTGTCAAGACATTTTTCTTAAACCACCAAGCATTTTTTTCCTCGGTTTCCAATTATTCAAGATTGCTCTACTTAATCAATTACATACCATCGTATCACGTTTTATATTTAATTTTTTTCATTTACTTTAAAATTAATGACCGATACCGTTATCGTTTCTTTCTGTAAATCTTTATTAAATGTTCCTTTTTTTTTTTTTTTTTTTTTTATGTGGATTTTATGTTTTATGTGTTGGTGGACTACGCAAGATATGAGTGTTTTCCATGGGGCTTAGCCCCCTAAGCCCCCGCCTAGTTTCGCCCGCGCTTGTTGTGAGCATATTTACTTGCGTCATAATCCTGTCGTTTTCCCTGCGGCGGCGTAATCATATTTCAGCGGCCTTTTCCGTCACTGCCCCGCACATGTTTAATATAGTGGAATTATTATCAATACATACCTCATATTATTATGTATTACTGTCCAGGCACATGCGACACTTCGCTTGCTGGGGCTTCGCATTCGCCGCGCGTGTAACACAATACTCACCCCACCTCCCCCAACAGCACTGTTGTAACGAAAGAACGTCTGATAGGATTTAAATTTACGATGTCACCTAATCGTATTAATTTTACTTATCACGTGAAAAGTAGCGTTTCAACCGCGACGGTGATAAATATGTCGTCGTTTTTTCCTATGTTATGAGTTATAATAATAATATTATATATATATATATATTTAAAACGATGTCATTCTAAAACGCACCCGTTTTACGGTGATAAATGCGCGCACGCGCATGTGTGCGTGTGTTATAATACGAATATTTTTTATGTCCGCGAGCATAATTTATGCGAATGTTAGAGAGTACGGGGAGAAATTTTAATAACACGTCGTTCAAGTGTCTAATCGGAGTCCAAAGATTCCACGCGGATCGTGACGTTATAAAAACGAAAGACTCTTTGATAATATTATCTCATCTCTGCGCGCGCAGTGTTCATCCGTCATCGGTACACGAATACATTGCTCTTTGAAATTCCACCGCCCGCGCGTCGGGAGGTTAGTAATAATCCGTTACCTAGTCCCGGCCGCATCGTTAATTGGAATCATTAAAGTGCGTTGATTTGCTGCGTCCCATATACGCTCGCATAGAGCTTAATATATTAAAATGGTGGTCAGCTCGCCCCACTGGTCGAGGGTAGAGAGTTTTACGTTTTAATTAACGTTACAAAGCCATCGCGGCACGCGTAGGTATATATTATATTCAGATTGTACAGCAGATAATATGCCTGCGTCTTGAGTCGAATTCAAATAAAATATTTTCCTTTTCATCGCGTTTTCTTTAATTTCAGAATAATTATTATTCAACAAAATAATACTCTAACGATGTACTCTGAGTGTATATACGTTTTTTGAGTTTACAGAAAAACACGAGTCGCTTGATATAATAAAAATATTCTTGTTTCGCTGTTTTTATACTGTATTTTCGCATTATCAGTGCTTCATATTGACGTCATCCAAACTACTTTACATTCATTAAAAATCTATAAATATACGAATATTCGTATTTGCGGAAACGAAACGAAATGTTACGAATCTATATCGCGTTCGATTTTGAAGACGACACGGGCACAGAGGTTTAATTAGGGCAGGGGGGGTCTTAGGAAGATTGAGTCTCAACCGATTCATTACATTTGATAATATGTGCCAAAGACAAAAATGTTTGATTTAAAAATTAAAGCAAATAGACTAACGTGTGATGACTAGATATCATAATAAAACTTTATCATATAATATTTAATTCGAATTTTGCATAAAGAACTTCAAAAATACCCTCAACGATTTGAGATGAAACGTGAATTGTATAGCTTTTGAAAATTCAACGTACATTGAAATCTCAGTTCTATTTATTAATAGTAAAATATTTTGATTAAAAAAAGTTTACTTGAATAAATTCATACTTTCACTAGCCAATCAAAATGCATTCATGTATTTTATGTTAAATTAACTGAAAACTGGAATCAAATCCAGTCGGTTTATACCTAATATTATAATCAGCATTCATATTCAATTATAATAATTAAAAAAAAAAAAAAAAAAAAAAAAACCGAAGTTAATAGATTTTATAAATTCAAAGAAACTGATTTTTCAAATTACTTTGAAAAAAGTGCTTTTTTCCTTTTCTCCCTATCAAAAATATTCGGGGCTTCAGCCCTCTTTAGTATCAAGACTTACTTACACCTATATAGACGTGAGTATACTATGGCTAATATCAAACGAAATAAAAATAAATAAAACAATCGAAAACGGTTTACACTTGAAGTGTAATTCACAAACATCATGCAATAGATTATAATCCGGGGTCGGGCCAACGGATAAGTGTATGTTATCTTATTACTTTTCGAAACTATTCCAAAAGCAATTTTCTTTTTTCTGCGACCGCAAAAACAAAACTGCCGGTATCCCCACCGCGGCGAAAATCGTGCACATGTATTTCATCGAACACCGATCCTAGGTCCGACGTGTAACAGGGTAGGTTAGATCAGGTTAGGTGCACAGTGATATAATATAATAATTTATCACCTAGATCGAACTTTTTCAATCCATTCCCCCGATTCTTTACGATATTCTGGTGGGTCTTATTTCAAAAAGGACACCTTCATGTTGTGCTCGCTTAACTTTAGTTCAGTCAACGTGCACAGAGGCGTATTTTATTGGAGAGGGTGGAGGGTGTCCTCCGTGTCTGATCACCCCCTTGACTTTTTTTTCAAAAAAGACCTTATATATTTGTATTACAATTTATTTCATAATATACTGTTTTTTTAATTTATTACAAAATAAATGGTTTTTTTTTTTTTATAAACGGTCAAACTTAAATTAATTTCATTAGATTCGACGACGTGTTGCAATAATTATATAAACAGTTTATCAGAGAAATATAGAAATTATTTTAATTCCGTCGGATTATTATTATACAAATTATCGTTTCGCTACTTCTGACTATAGTGTACAATATTATGGTCTTTAATAACAGTTTACGAATTGTACCCAGTTATAAACATGAAAAAAAACTTTTGATACGAGTAATGATAATTATTATTTTTTTTTTTTTTATAGTAATAAAATTCAACGAGGAAGGAGCGCGAATTCCGTGACCTATGACGCCTGTTTTTTTACGATTCCAAAAAAACCGTTATCTTGTTGCCCGGTGAAAATTCCCCGAAAAAAATGCACTTATTCGAGTCGATGAACTTTCTCCGCTGTTTCCGTATTAAATGGTGTTTTCTCAGAATCGCTAAGCACCGCATCATAATAAAATCAATAGTTTTCCCTTCGCTCGCTAATATTAATAAAATAATGGTGACACATGTGCTTGTATATAATATAAGCGTACGCTGCGAGCGAGGTTTAGTGGAAATATTATTATTTCAGAAATTATTGTCTCTGCGCGCAGTATCCCCTTAAACCCGACCCGGATTCAACGGTCTTTTACATAATATTTCTACTCGAATATAATATTATTCGTATTATACATTTATACAGTGTCGTCTGTCAGTCAGTTAAAAGATTATAATTATTATTATTGTGAGACTAGTAGCTGCGGTGTTGGCGGACGTGGACGGGATGGTGAGAGAGACTCGGGGTCGACACGCAAAAGAGAAGTGAAAAACTCTCATCAGAAACAGCTGTCGCTACGACCGTCAGCGACGCGATGCATAATCAATGCGTATCCTATTCTCGGGCGGCGGAAAATTTTCATCTCTTTTTCCAGCGTATCGCGTTGCGTCTCTACCCATATAATATTATTTTAATAATATCATTATCATTATTATTATTCGTTTGTCATTAGAGTTTCTCTCTTTCGCGAGACCGTATATTATAAACTCTACATACGCGTTATATTATTCCGTCGTTTTTTTTTTTTTTTTTTTTTTTTTAATCGCTCAAGCCGTACCCCGATATAAATAAACAAACAAAATAACGCTATACTACGAAGCCTGCTGCTGTGACGACGATGTGATGACGTTTATACTGGCACCACGAGTGTATATGAAAAATTATACACACACACGCGCATTGTGTTATCGTCGGCGGCGGCGGCGGCGTATTGTACATACGCGTCTTAGACGAACAACGAGTGACTCGAAGTTTATAAACTTTCGACGTTTCTCCCGACCCTGTTGGCGCAGTCGTATGTATACTGGTACATACGCGCGCCCCGCGATACGAGGGAGCTGAGACTTTATAAGGGTCCGGGGGGGGCGGGGTTGTTAATGGAGAAACGGTTCATTCAGGGGAGGGTGGTCTCCCGACGACGATGGTCTGGGGACGGAATAAATTGCTCGTAAGTCATACTGTGTTCCTGTACGAGACATTTCATTATTACTACGCGCATTGCAAACTCCGCAGTCTCTCTATCTCTCTCTTCTACTCCCCCCCCACCACTCATCTATCGGAGCCCGCGACTTTATCGTTATATCCACATCGCCGGAGTTGAAGTCCGCGACCGAAAACTTTGTTCCGGTTTTATCTGATACCACGGTTCTGTCTCAACCCTCTCACTCACAACCGTACACCCGCACGAGTAAAATATAATATTAATAATATTATGTGTATGTACGTATAATACACATACATAAAAAATTATGCGTTTTTGAGTCCGGATTTTTCTGTACACACCGCCGACGTAATGACAATAAGTACCTATACACTATCACGGTAAAAACCTTGAATGATTCGAATGAAAACATTACAAAATAATACGTTGTTTTTTTTTCCCCCGATGAAACCGATAAGACCGTCGGTCATGTTAAATATAAACACCAGAGTGACCCATTGATAAAAATGAAAATTTCTCCGAGTTTTTTACACAATAATTTCCGTACAAACATTTAATAAAACACTAACGATATAGAAGTTGTCAGAAAATGTAATAAGTTATCGGAATAAATTGTCTGAAAATAGAAGTGTTACCAGCCATGTAAAACAAATATTGTACTGAAAATATCATAATACCAACCGTTCTTAAAAATGTTTGGTCTTACCCTAATTTAAGATATTTCTGAAGTATTGCCTACACAAAAAGTTGAGGGATATCATTATTTGTCTAAAAACTGTACAGAGTCCAGTGAAAACAGTACGAGCCGTGTTGTCAAAGGGAACATAAACTGATTATATTAATATTAGTCATTTGGTTAAACTGGTGATTACATTAAATATTTTTTCGGTAGCCATAGGTTTTCATTCAATGTTAATTTATTTCGTGGTTTAAACTTTTATATTTTTCACGGTTCTCGAGTTGAGTTTAATTGTCGTCAGTTCATCTTAGGTACAGTGACAAGATTTGGGGGTAGAAGGGTGCTCGGGTAATATTATAATCCTGCTTTATTTTAATTTAGCAACCCATAGCCACAAACAGAATAACAAGAACTATAGGCATTTTATTTTTTGATATTTCTCGTCGAGACCTGCAATATTGACGCCCCACGGGTTCGATCGCTGGTGAATCTATACTAGTAGTAATTCGTTCGAATTTCCCCCCCGATTTCGTATGAGCTGCAATCACAAAAAGTCATTGGACTTCGGTTGAAATGAAACCTCGCCGACTCGCTCGTTATTCCTCAAAGCGTGCGGAGTCATTTACGAACAATGCACTAACGACCGACATCGCGCGCGCTAATGACGCCTGGGGCCCGAGAAAGTTTCCGCGATAAGTGTGCTTCGCGTATACTGTTCTCGCGGTGGCGACGTTTGTCCGCGGCACACTCCGTTGTTGAGATTTACGAGAATTTTCCATACAAAAGAATCGACTGATTTATGTCATTATTCGCTTTGCCGCGACAATATTATATACCTGCGCTATACCATAACAGTTTTACGGAAAGCGTCGGAAACTTCACGAGATATTTTGCGCATAGTTATACGCATGGGCTCGAAGGCGATCTGGAAATTTCACGGGCAGGGGGGGAGGGGGCTGAGTTGTGATTCACCCATATTTCTCAATTCATCCCTAACTTTTAATAATCGAATTATTGCAAATTAAAACGATCGAGTATAAATTATTATAATAACTTAGAATAGAAAATTATTAATTATCGGAATTACTAGAACCTAATGAATTTACCCACTTGCGTGTTGCAGTAAGCGCACGGTGAGATAATATAATTTATTATTCTAATCGTATCTTCGAAAATGGTTTTCAACAAAATCTAAATTGATTTTCAATGATTGTTTTAGTATACAAAAAAAATTTCTTCGACTAAGCTTCGTCACTAATATTCTATCATCCGCGATGAGGGAAATCTTTATTCACTTTAATCGCCATAAACTGGCGCAAAGTGTATATGATATATATTGTGCACGTGTAGCATGTTAAAATAATTATCTTTTAAACACAGTTTTCACTGGTCGGTGGCCGATGTGAGTGAAAAGTGTTTCTCTCGATTCCTCGTATTTATTTACAGTCGATAAATAATCATCATCGCTGACAGCTGGCCCCGATGTAATGTAAGAACAAGATTCGCTTTTTAATCCATCGTATATTGTCTCCGTGGTTCATAAAAAACGCGTAGATGGTGTTTGATTTCAAGTACGGAAATAACCAGAGTAAAATTGCCTTACTCGACCTAATACAAAGACTCATCGATAACGTTACCCTGTTCACGACCAAACGAAAAACTTCCGCGAAAAAGACAAAATTATATTAGTAAACAACAATAAATTAACTAAATTTTATTGTATTCGAGATGCCTTATAATGTCGAACGATCGTCATTATACTAATAACATTTCACACTGAAATAATATTCCGGTAAGTTGTGAGTCAAACAGAATTACCTACTTGCACTATATATAGCTGTTATGGTCTCATTGGTTTTACTCTTCTAACAACTGGTGATATTTAATATTGTTATCACGACGTTTCTGCAGTCGCTCTCGCAGAGGGAGAGAGAGAGAGAGAGAGAGAGAGAGATAGGTGGATAAAGATAAAAATAAAGATTTGGGGATAACATTGTTAGAAAGAGATGGCATACTAATATTGTGATAACTCGGATTTATCTATATCTGTTGATAGGCTATGATAACTTGATAAGATTTACTAGAATAATAAAAACATTGCTAGAAATAGATAGCACACATCTTTGGCTAGCATAATGTACACTGAGATAATAGTTATTTATTTTTAACACGCGTTGCCACGGTACTTCTACAGACCAGATTATGACATAATATTTCCAATGGCAAATTTGACAGTAATTGAATACGTGCGCGTGGTCCAAAACGTTCAAATAAAAATTAACATATTATCGAAATTAAAAAAAAAAAAAAAACAAATTGGAATGCGTAATCGACAGATCGAGTGAGCTGCGTCGTAATGTCTGAATTATGCACGAGAAAAACGTTATTATTATAACCCTCGAGTGGGAAAATAATAACTATTTAGGTGTGCGCGGAATTGCCGTGAGGCATGTGACTTCCAAGCTGGTGCGGCGGGCACGTGCGTCCGTATTATAATATTATTATAATATATAAGTACTAAACGAAGGTATAAGTGTGTGCACGGGCGCGTATTATAATTTCGGCGTGCGGTCTGACGCTGACCTAAAGAATAAAAAAAAAAGTTTTATTTCGTTTTCAAAATCGAAATCCTTGATAATTATATATAATACGCGCAGCAGTGTTAGACGATAAAATTTATTCCGAAACCAATACGTATATAAATTATGTATACGTTATAATAAAATTATATACCCCCGTCCGCCGAGTTACACGTCATAATGTGTGGGGGATGGATCCTCCCCTATTGCCGTTTCTCCCCTAAATAACTGATCTAGTGAAAAATATATAATATATAATAACACTCCAAATTAAGGATTATTTTACTATTTTTTTGTCTGATAATATTTGAGTTTCTAAAATTATGATGTGTTGACCTTAAAGTGAAGGGTAAAGTAACGAACGAAGTATGACATTATTTTCCTTGATTTGATGAAATTTATCTAATCATTTTCTATGGTAACCTTCCAGTGAAATCACGATGTCTTAACATTCAATAATCGAGAGAAATAGATCTTATTTTGTAAATTTATATCAATTAAAATAAAAAATCGCTCAAATATGATCTAGAAAACGTGTGTCATAATCTAACGTTTATTCTATTTGTATTCTGGAAGTGATTGATACACATTTTATCCCCTTCCCCCAGCAAAATATCCCATGTTTGCCACTGCGCCTGATTATTTTAATAAAGTATCCGTTTAAAATATTATTTCGCATATTCACATAATATATTATGTCATTCTGTGACTACCTCCTCCTACCCCTTGTATAGACGTTATACGACTCGATTCCCGTTGGATGGGGTCGAATTATTAAAATATTTATGCATCATCGAGCAGATAAATAGATTGCGCACAGGCGTCACAGGCCGAGAAAATATTTTCGTTCGGTCGCGACCTTTAAAATCGTATATTATGCAATGAAAACCCATTAGGAAACCGTTCGAAACAATTTTGTTTGAGAACTGTGCACGGAATGTGTCAGAATGCGGAGTATTGTTGAATCGCTACCGTGAATATATTATTTATGACTGCTGTTTTCCCCCGAACTCGGGATCAGTTAATCAACGATAATTTTAATGGAACTCAAAGTTCCTCCCCGCCACCACTCTTCGCGCGCGCCAACCGATGACCCTTCCCTCGCCCCCCCCCCGATTTCATTTCCACCACCACCACTTGACTATACACATTAGCTTAATACGCCATAATCCCCCGAAAATACCCTTTAAACGTATCGATTCGCGCGACACACTAATTTCACACTGTAAACTGCAAGCGAATGACGACGACGACGATGACGAATAAAATTCATGACGTCGTCGTCAGCGTCGTGTGCGCGTGAAAATGAAAATTGACTTTGAAAAAGCAAACCGAGAGCCGAATGTAAATGCGAAAATTGCCATTTGTTGTGTTAACGAACGCTAAATCTCCGATTCCATTATGTTTAATTTAAACCGTTTTCACGCGCGCGGAGAGCTGAGGCGGTGAAATTCGATTTTTTTCCATTTCGAAACGTACGTTTTAATCCTCGGCGTAACAACACAAAGTGCGGAACGCACGTTAATGTGTCTTTTTATGTTCTCTCGGCGTGTGTATGTGTGAATTGTTGTATTCACGTGCCCTACCGCATATTTTGTTTTTGTTGTTGCTTTTTTTTTTTTTTTTGTACAAAATTTTGCGAATGCGATTTCACTCTCATCAACTGACGAAGAAAAAAAAAATCCGTCAAAAACGGAAAAAACGCTAAAGACATTAATATGTAATTATTGAAAATTAAAATTCGATTTTTACTCGTCACTTCTTCCATTGTACAATTATTGTTTGAAACTCGTCAATATGAATGGACAAAATACAGAGAAAACATAGGAGTAGTCTCAGTCAAAGCTAATACAATCATCGGGTTATGTATTAATTAATGGTAAAACAAAACTTAGAAAAAGTGCAACTCAAAATTTGGAAAAATTAGTTTTGAAAAAGTAGATAATTTCAAATAATAACTCGAGTTCTAATACAAACAACTATAACAACGTACACTAAGAAATAATTGAAAGTTCATCAAACGAAAATAAATTATGTTGCAACATAAACAGTGATAATAAAATATTATGTGAGTATTGATTATAATTTTGACTATGTGTATGGAATGTAAAATATGGGGAACGTACGAGTACGGGAATGTACGAATGTATTATAGAATGTTTTGATGGGAAGAACAAAGAAGTAGCGACTGTGATCGGTAGTAAGAACCCGGTACAAAGATACTGTACAGAAAGGATATTCAATTTATAAAATAATATGTAAATGCAACATTAGACTGAAGTCTGAATGAGGAAAAATGTCGGTGGGTTAGAACAATATGGTTAGTTCAACGCGTCATAGATATTTTATTGTACTTAATAAATTCGCGCAGCGGTAAAAAGCATGTTTGATTGCATACGACCATGAGGGTTAAAATTTCGAATCATTTTTCAATAATTAAAATACGCATTGAAACGAAACATATTTCTACATAAGTAATAATAATAATAATAATAACAGAAATCTTTGTCCGTTCGCTCGGGTGGAAATTAATTTCCAGTAAGCTTTCCGTGATTTCGTATAATACAATAAAATATAAACACGTTTATTTTTTATATTTTCCGTCGGTTGACCGACCCCTTCAAATCGTGCGCGGACACGAGTGCGCACAAGTAAAATTCCCATCTCCGCGGGGCTGCAATATTATTATTATTATTATTATTGTTATCACCCCCACTGGTGGCGACCCGTGTGTATAGAAATTCATGTTCCCCCACCCCGGGGATTCGGAACATCACCACCGCCCGTCACAACGGGAGAATGTAGTGCACGGCATGTTACATTGCACAGAACAAACGACAAACGGGACGATGACGACGACAACGACTACGACGACGACGGTTGCGAGTAATTTAATTAAATTTTGATGTAAAATACATTTTACCGAACAATAATAATAATAATAATAATAATAATACGCCCGCACGTGTGTTTCTGTGTATATAAATAATTGTTTTCGGCATATATGTTGTATAATATTATTATAAGCTCGACCCTATCTCTGTGCGAGCTAAAATCGACCAGTCGACATCATTATTATAATAAAACGTTACCGGGGCTCGTACAATGTTCACCTTATCGTATTATTAACAATATTATTATGATTTCACGATTGATCTGTACACCCGTTTTTATAATCGGCGCTCATGATTTTCGCAAAATAAGAAGTGCGCGGTCTTGCGATTTGTTCACTTTAACCCTACAGTAAGCGCATAACATAACACAATCGTAGCAACGTTTTTTACAACGAAATCCTAACTCTGGGAAAAACATTATCTTGTTCCAATCTTTCAAACAGACCATAAGGTCAATCGTTTTCTCGCCACCCCTGTGGGGCATATACCAGTTGCCCTCAAAAGTACCTTTTTTTATACCAATTCCCCCCCCCCCAAACTACCTGGAAAAAAATGTACCAGTTGCGCTCAACCTAATGTACCAGTTGCCCTCAACATATTTTATATGCACGACAAAGTACCATGTAATTTATAGGAGGTA
>JAIPRM010000068.1:0-26437 GCA_025469315.1 Stegophylla sp. TES_Ste_2020
ACTTTTTTCACGCAACGCCCCATTTGGCATTAGAAAATCTCTCACCGCCCCTTTCAATTTAATTGTAGTATTATTTTTTTTTAATTAATTTTTTTTTTGACTATATATTTTTGAGGCCAAATAAAGCTATCAGTATCGATACGATAATGCTGGTCAGATAAAAAGTAATAAATCATATAAAATGTTTATTTATTATTAAGTATGAGTTATAGGTATATGAGTTATAAATGAGTTTTATATATAATAATAATAAATACTTTTTTATGCCCCTCAATCGCCCCCCTTGAGTAGTTCTAGCGCCCCAAAGAGGGCGATATCACCCACTTTGGGAAACACTGTTATAGATGATATGGACTGTAGTTATGTAATTTGAATCTTGTTCCATAGTAACCTATAGACCTATGTGTCTGGCCATTTGTCCTTAAGATTCATTGCCATGGTTACCAATACATTATGTCAGGGGTCTCCAACCTACGGCCCGCCAAGGTACTGGCCTACCAAGCTAATTAATGTTGTTTATACCATCGTATTTAGCCTCGAAAATACATTAGATGGTGAAAAAATATTACCACAACAACAAAATACAACCAAAGTATTTTTGAAGTTATGTTATAAAACAATTTTCAATTTTATGAATATTCGGGTAGTAGCTTATTTTACAATTTTTCGTTAACTTTTTAATAGATTTTCCTTGCTTTTGGAAAAATTATTGAGAAATTTCAAAAATTACCTATCTTAAGTAATATCTGAGTGTGATTTTGGATCTATAAAGTTACTGATCGAAACTTTTGAACAAGTAATTCTATACGAAAAAGTGTTTCCAGAAAGAGAGAATAAAAACATTACTGTAAAATCATTAGCCTCTTCGCTTCGCTCAGAATCTATAAATTACGTAAATAAAATTAAAAATTTATAAAAATATACATATATATTTCTATTAAAATCTTATCAATTCGTTGATTTCATAATTCATAACCTCTCTATTCCTCTAAAAATGTTTGCCTGCGATGCCAAAGCGTATCTTAAATTTGGCCCGCTGTAAAAAAAGGTTGGAGACCCCTGCATTATGTCAATATGCATGTGATTACCCACATACTGAAAACCTGGTTATGAGCATGAAATTTAGTCAACAGTTTTGTTTTATAATGTAGAAAACCTCTAAGAAAAGATTTTTCAAAATTTTACCTTTAAGGGAGTTAAAAAAGTTGAAAGGGGTAAAAATGAAAAAAAAAAATCACCTTGCCGGAACTACTAGTCATAAGTCTATATTGGCCAGTAAATTTGTTTGATGATAGACTGATTCCCTAAGAATGTATTTCCTGAAATCCAGCCCCTAGAATTTAAAACGTTTTTTCTTGATCGGATTTTTTTTAAAATTAAACATTAATATACTCTGTTATATAAATAATGAAAAATCTATTTCCTCATTTTGCATAGTTCAACATCTAAGGGAGTTTAAAGGGCTAATATTACATAAAATTATACAACCTGGAGACTGACTGACTTGACTGATTCATCATCGCCTAGCCGAAACCGCTGAAGTATGAAATTTGGTCAGTAGTTTCGTTTCATGATGTAGCGGTCCAAAAGAAAGAATTTTCCAAAATACAACTCTTAGTCTTCCGTCATCTTTATGATGAACTGAAGCTCTGTTCGGACTAATTTTATTGAAAAAATTATTTATCGATTCTATAACATTTAGCACACCCCACAAGTTATCCTATCTGAGAGAGCGAAGAATACACATAGTGCAATTTTAATTTCGTTGGTTATTAATTTATTATGATCACATATCTCTGTATAGGTACCGGTGTTATTGGATTAGGCAAATTGCAGAATGTACCCATCGGTCAGTTTAACATTTTTATTTCTATATTATACGAAAAGATGGCTATATTTGCTTTCCTTAGTTCCTCAATGTCACTCCTGATCTGCTGCTCCTTTTTATGTTCCTTTCACCCCCATTAATTACCTTAAAAATGAGCCTATTACATGTATGATGTCAAATGCCAATGTTGACCCTACATTTCTTCTTTGCCTATAATTTATTGAGTAGCTATTAATTTGTTATCTATCATAATTTGTACAATTAATGTGTAACCATATATGTATAATGTGTATATATGTTCAAAGGGTTTATCCCATATATTTAATAAAATAAAATAAAATTAATGATAACAGTACAAAAATAAAGTTTACCTTTTTCGAATTTCGTTTGGATTTATAATGACGTGCAGTTGACAATCGAAAACCGACACACTACAACGTTTTCTCGCGACTTGGTTGCTATCTATTAATAAATATTATCATTGTTTCGTACGTTTGGCGCGGATGAGAAAAATTCGAAATAATATATCGTGGCGGGCGGGTGCCTGTTAGAGTACACATAATAATATATACAGTTTAGCGTGTGTGTGTGTGTGTGTGTATACGCCCTCATAAATGCGCTGCCACTGTATAACTGCATTTCGCGCGTTTCTCTCGAACGCGATCGTTCCGCGCGATTCGTCTGAAAATCCCGTCCGGTGACCTCGTATATAATAGTGCCCGTGATTTATACAAGAGCTTTGCCGTTCTACTCCCGCGCTATATAATATACAGGATTATATGGGGCTATTTTCCTAAGGCGTCCGTCACGGTTTTGAAAATCTCATTAATATAACTATACTATACTGTAGTTGTACCGGTATTGGTTTTAACGATTCCGCGTTTATTGAACATGTCATTCCGACTGAATAAAATAATTTTTGAGATTCCGTAATTAGTAGGTCCTAGCACCGGTTATTTTCACTTCAGACCCAATTAAATTTTTTGTATTCATTTGTACCCCGTCGCTAAAAAAAATTTACTTTTTTCATCCAGGTGGAAAACTTTGAATTCGGATGTTGTAACGACAACGTCGTCTCAGCACCCTCAACCGATGTGTTGAGTTTATTTAAATACCCATAAATAAATTTATGTGTAAATATTCATGATCAAATTTACTTTGAACGGATAAAATATAAATCATATCAAATATTGAATTTATCAGTTTATTTTGTAGAAGAAAAATATATTTTGATTTATTCCTAGGTACTATATATTATGCTGTTATATTCCGAAATTATACAGCTGGTGGCAGTTTATTATCAGCGCTCGAAACTTGATGCATTTGTATTTTTTTTTTCAAATTTGATTCTAGATTGTACTTTAGAGAGGTCATTTTTCGAAATTCTCAATAGTTTTCCCGTAATTTATGAAAAACTACTCAAAATATGACAAAAACCTCCTTTAAAAACTTTAAGATTCTGAATGAAGTGAAGAAGCTAGTATTTTTACAATGATGTTTATTTTTTTTCCCGTGAACACTTTTTTGTATGAAAATATTTGTCCAAAAGTCTTGACGAGTAACTTTTTGAAATCGTATTTGTCTCTAGTTGGTACTGTAGAGAGGTTATGTTTTGAATTTCTCAATTCTTCAATTTCTTTGGGAATAAAAACTATCCAAAATTTGACAAAAATGACTCGGAAACCATAATTTTTTAATCAAAACTTTATGAAAATTTAAACATAGACAAATTATAATAATATAAGAAACATTTTGGCGCAAAGAAATTTTGAAAATGTGAAAAATAAATTTTGAACATTTTTTTTCTTATTAAATTTTTTGTTCTTCTATGTAAAAATCATCTCCATGGGAACGGATGTACATAAAACAAATTAGCATGATTGATATCTAGCGATTAGTATTATATGCAGGAACATGACGTTAGAAGTATTAAAAAAAAAAAAAAAAAAATTATCCGAATAGAGCTATTATCGATCTTGTAGTGCTATTGTAAAATTTAAAATAGTGACTAGTCGTTTGCTTAAAAACTCTTTGGAGCACGCATGTAAAGTTTCACTAATTCAATTAGATGCAGCAATTATTTAGAGTTTAGTAAAAAATAAAAAAAAAATAAATAAATACAATAAACTAATTAATTTTTAAAGTCACAATAATGTTGCTATGAAGTTCGTGAACGATTTGTAAATGACTTCCGATGTAGTAGAGCTCAGCAAAAGAGGTAACGCAAAAGATCACACGCTGGATGAAATGTTAAAATATTAATATTATACTTGTATAATACACCCGACACCGGATATCCATTTTGAGTAAACGGATAATATGATATTACACACGTGTGCGTTATTTACACGTTTGAAGAATAATTTCTCGCATGATTGAAAAACACACATCATTATTTTGTTTATATGATGTAATTTAAATTGCACCTGTACACGCGCATCATATTTTATAACTTGTATACATTTTGTTTTTATCGTTCCTTATTAATATTATTATTTTTCAGTTAAACGAGTACTATAGGGGTTCAAATACCTTGAAACTTCTCTTAGTTATTTACACAACCAAAATAACAACCACGGAGAAATTAAATTCGGACTGATAGCTGCTAATCGAAATTTATATGCACCAGTAAACACATTTAAATCAAACTTACTGCCAAAATAAACAAAATAACACCTACGTATAAGTTTATATAACTTAGTACAGTTATATATAGGCTATATTAAAGTTATGTGAGACAATGGGTTCAATTTTTTTTGAACGGTACCATGTTAGAAAAAACATTGCATTTAAAATAAATTGGAAATTCTTTTAACTGAATAACTCATTGATTGAATTGTTATTTGACCAGGCATTAAAATTGTTTTTTTTTTTTTAAATCACAAATTTGGTTTCATTTGGTATACATGTATCTAGAAAAATTATTCGGAAATTTCCAATATTGCACTGAAGTAATTGATGGACTTTACTACTAATTATCTATGTAAACAAGCTTTAATTTGTTTGAAAAATAATTACCGTATTAAATTAAAATATGTCGAGAATGATTTGAGATTAAATTTAACGAAATGTAATCTTGATATTAACTGTTTCTTGAAAGATAAACAATTTTAAAAATCGCATTGAGCTTTTAAATTGTTTTCCTTGTTTTTGAGCACGAGTATAAAAAACATCATTGTTTATCAAAAATTATTTTTTAATATTTCTTATGCCGATTGTTTTCCTTATTGCTGACATAGTATGACGTACACATTACTAATATAATATATGTTTATCAGTATATTAAGTAAGTGGACTTTAAAATGTTCTGTATAAAATTAGTGGGCTGCATAACTAAAATGGTGGGAACCGCTGTTGTACAGAGTTATCAAGAGTTAGAGGTGTATTAACGATGTGACACATTAAACTTCATTGAATGTTATTCGGAAACATCCAAGCGATTTTTATCGAATATCGATTTATATAGGCTTAAAAGGTTTCAAAATACGTCGTCGTGAAGATCGTATCGTATTGGAAGGTTTGAAGTTTAATCTCTCTTTATCTATCTATCCCCACTCACCTTCTCCGTTGCATAATATTTCGAACTATACCGGGATTATCGCGTGATGCGGCTTTTTGCAAATAAGAAACAGAGGCCGTCGATAATATAATTATTACGGATTTATATTATTACGAAATATTACACTCTTCAGGAAATTCGAGCTGTAATGTTAGTGTCTCACTGTATTGCGGGCTAAAAATGATGGCATATGAGTCACGACCGATCGAAACTTTCACATGTATACTTTGTTTACTATTTAATCAGGGGCTAAAAAAGTGCACGTTCAATTCACAATGATTTCTGCCATCGACGATTGCTTCTGAGCCTAATGATACGATGTCAAAACGCCGATAATTATTATTGTCTTCATGAATTTTCCGTGGTAACGTGAAATAATAAGCCAGAATTTTAGTGGACTATATATGCCGACTGACAAAATTGATAGGTCAAAAAATGTCTATCTCTGCTTGAAAGTTTATTCGCTACAGCTACTTATACTAAAAGTTAAGTTGAATCCATCAACACAATTTTCTTCACATAATTCATAATAATGATTATGTAATTTTTTTCTTCTTATAGAAACTCTTTTTCGTAAGGAAATACATGTCCAATAGTTTCATACAGTAACTTTTAAGATCATAAATTACATAATGGTGGTACTTAAAACAAGTCGGTTTCCATAATTCTCATTTTTTTTTTCAAAAACAACGAAAAAATGCCGAAAAATTTAGTAAAATGTACCATAAACGAGACTACTTCCATGAAATGGATTGTAGTAATTAAGCTATAATTGTGAAACTTCTAAGACAACAGACTTGTATTTTTTACTTAATATCAATAATAGACAATTTTATTGTGTCATACAGACAGAAAAAATTTTTCCAAAATATTTAACCACTTTTTGTATAAATATAAAAATTTTGAGTTGGCCTGTATTTTGTAAGTTTTAATCTAATTAAATTTTGAATTCATGATATCAATTGCTGAGTTTAACATAACCTCACTCACATATTTTTCAAATGAAACTGAAAAAAATCTCGTAAATCGTAAATTAACTTTTTTTTTTAACTGTTATTGTTTTTAAAGGACTGGTATGAAAGTTGGCTTTGTGAATAATTTTTTACAAACGTTTGAAGTTAAAATTACAGATCAAATGAAGGTTAATCCAAATAATGGAAAATTTATATATTTATTATCATGTAACATATTCAATTTATTATTTTTTAGAGTGAAAAATTGTATACAATCTTACTCATAAATCGGTTAATTTTTACGTTAATTTTTAAAATCTTTACGTTTTTTTTTTTTTTTTTAATAATAATGTATGGTATTTTTTTATCATAAAATCTTTATACTTTAAAATATGATAAAATTGATCATTTACACATAAAATGGACATGGATTATTTTGTTATTAAATAACAAATTGTCAAATATACTTTAATATTTTTTCGTAAGACATTTTTCTATAATATTATAGTTTTACAGACCGTTTATTTACGTATAGGATTTGATTATTTCCGTCAGATTAGAAATTTTGGGAAAAAAGCCACCACTGCCGTCATTGCGTCTTACGCCGGGAAAACTTGAGCCGCCGGCGATAACTTTAGTTGGCGGTGCGTGTCCAAGCGGACCGACCACCACGTACTTGACGTTTGTTGGACGAAACCGTCGACCCATCTGTCGTACAGCAGATCAGGGAATAATGCGCCACCTGGTGATATACGCGTATACTATTGGGGTCGAAAACTTTTGGGTTCGAAAAAATTCTTACATCGCAGTGTTACAGATGTAATATATTACCAGCTGGTGGTTCGGAAGTTGTGTAATATTTTGTAATATTTGCATAATCTCTTTGGCGAAGAGTTTATAGGAAACGAATTTGTTTCTCACTTCCCCGATGTCGTATCGGACGATTTTGGTTTTGAAAATTTTTTGATTTTTCCCTCATATTTCCGTTAAAAGAACACTTATGTTTGTGTTTTTTAAAGTTTACATCGCTCCGCTCAGAATCTAAGATAAATATTATTGTAAAACCTCTTGATTCTTCATTCCACTTAGAATCTTAAAAAAAGGTCTTTGAGAAGAGAAGAATTCTGACTGTGCCACGATAATTTTATGGATAGAAAATAGTGTGCCGCGCTTACAAAATGATTAAAAACCACTGACCTAGACATTTGAAATTTTTTATAATTTATATTAGGATTTTGTACTCTCAATAAAACTGAACTAGAAGTACAGTAAAATAATTTTAAAATGTTTAAAAATCAATAATTTGTATACTTGCACATATTTTGCCTCCATTTGCCGGTAACATAATAAATATTAATGAATTTGTTCTAGATTTTATTTTTGCCAAAAGAGTTTCGTTTTTGTTTTGAACGACTACCCTCTTCCGGCTCGAACGGCAATACCCGTTCCAAACAATACAATATGTTTTTTTTTAATCATATTAATCGTATTTGATTACTATGCGTAATTTGTTTTTAAAACAAACGTGCAATTATTATACACTTAGGTTAAATGACGTTTTGTTTCTCTGTAAAATTTATTGTGTAACTGATTGTGTTATTTCGTTTATATTTTGATATAGTGTATACTGTATACACTATATCATTATACAATATACATATTGGACTAATAATTGTAATATTTTTTTTTTTAGGGGTTGTTCATTGGTGTAATATTATACGCGTTCTCTGATAAATCCTAATTATTTTTTATGTATTATGTACGGTGTAAAATTTTTCACTGTGGACACTTGGAATTTATATAGCACTCTGGGATTTATTTGTAAATCATTTTATTTTTTTATTTATTTTTATTCACAGGCATAAACTGATATTCATAGCAATGTTTATTGAGGTTATCTAATGGGCGCCCTGAAGTTATTTATGTATTATAAATATTCGACAGTGACTTACATTCATTTTGTCAGAATGATTAATTTCATATATGGAATGTATTGGGCATTCGATATGCTTACTTGTAAGAAACAAACAAGAGTGTATTAATATTTTTTTAAATTATGTGTCTGAATTATTGAGCCTCGGTTTTAATTATGGCATATTATTATTTTGTTTAAAATGTGTAAAAATAACAATTTTGATTCTAAGTGGAACAAAGAAACATGATTTTGTAGTGATGTTTAATTTATTTTGTGTTGTTTATGTTTTTTATTTTTCGTCCTGTTCACAATTTTTTCATATAGAAATATTTGTTCAAAAGTTTTGACTAGCAACTTTTTGAATCAGAATTTAATTCTAGAGAGTACTTTAGAGAGAGGTCATTTGTTGAAACTAATTTTTTCAAAGAGTTTACCCAATATAAAATATGTTTTCACGTTAAGACATATTAGAATATTAAACTTATTATATTTTCTGTTCTTTTAAAGTAAAATTTTAACAACTTGTACCCACTGTACATTTTTACAAAAACATCTCGTTGTTATTCTTAAAAGAATGGTTAATTTTACAAACATCACACATTTTTGAAATTTATTGTTCATACAAAGTTTTTCATTAGCATGATCATCGGCCAGTGGCGTATTCAGATTTTTGTCACCCGTAGGCCAAGTTAATTTGGCTCTCTACTTAGCTTGCCCCTCAATAGATCACTCCTTAGTAAAATGAATGAATTTGAATTTTTTGAATTTGCTGTTTTAGTTTTGAGTGTTGGAAGTTTTTACACAAGTGTTACATGAATCCGATCACAGTTACATGTATAGTTCTAAATGTCGCACTTATTTTCACTTGATGCTCGACAAATTCAATCGTCCGTTCGTGTACAAGATTTTACACGATTCACGGAAATCGATTTAAATAACACGAAAAATCGGTTAGCACGAAATTGCCCCAGTGCAAAAATAACAGTTATTTTATAATGCACGTAAGGTGATGGCAACTGGGCGGTCCGCGTACCTTTTTAATCTGGTCCGCGTTACATTTTAAATTATTTCATAAAATTTTAGCATTTATCTGTATTTTATTTTACTATGTTTTTCGTAGAATGTAGATATTAATAGTATTGAAAAATATCTATATCTGCGAGTTTTCGCATAAAGTATTTTCTGTGTTTTTGCATATTAATATGTGAAAGCACATTTTCTGACGCGCATAAAACCAAGGGAAAGCATAGCCATGTCATATTTATTATGTGTATCAACTAGAGATAAAGAAACTGATTTTGCTGAATTATGATCTGCAACTACACATCCTCAAATCTTACATCAAACAAGTTGTAAATATAAATAAAAAAAATACATTTTATTATTTTTTTATGACCTTGACCTTTTTTTTTGCTTTTTCTGGCCTGCGAGAATTCAAATCTGCATACAAATCCAGATCGATTTAAAAATGTGATTCGTTTTTCCCAACTATTTGTAATTCTTACGAAATCAAAAACTTAACGGGATCAATTTCAATAATATATTGCTATTTTAAAAAATGTCAAAAACTTAATTGCCTAAATTTATGTTTTGATTTTTTTTTTTTTTTTGATAATACTTATTATTTAATGTCATAAAATTGGAATATTTTTCACATTACTCCGGAAAAACCGGATTTAAAAATATTGATTTTCCATTGCGATACTTAGGGTGATGCGGGTCTTTTGGACTGTAAGTACTGTGTTATCGACTTGCTAAACGTATTTTTTTTTTTTGCGTTCCGTGTAAACTTACAACTCTATTATCGTGAGTCAATATTAACCGTAGGAAATGTAAATATTGTATTTGAAAGTGAATCTGTTTCCAATCGTCGTGATCGTTATATCGTAAGGGTACGAAGTAGTGATCTGTAGACGAAAATACTTTCTGAAAGTAAATTCCATTCCGTCTTGTTCACGTGGTATTAACCATTTTAAAAGACCGAAAAACATTACATTTCCCTTAAACTCTTATTTAGATATTAGGAAAATGAGCTACGAGACACCGGAGTAAAAAAAATCTCAAAAATCGAGTGACATATCAAAATAGGAGTTAAGTAAACAACAAATCGCATGTTGCATTTAATTTTGATTGAATTTGATATTAAATAAAATAGCTACTATAAGCACCCTTTATAGTCCTACATTCACAAAATGAAAAATAGGTTAGGTATCGATTCCTTTCACAAACATGAGATCATTCTCAGAGTTTGCGCGGAAAAAATATCACCCTGTAGACTGTAAAGGATATACCATATATTGTACGTTGTCAACCGTGTCCTTTGGATCAGAAATTTTTATTTTTTTTTCATTTTACCTTATATCCCTTATAGCCGACCAGGTCACGTTGCCGCAAGGTTTTTAATATTCTCTACGATTTATTTGAAAAAATCTATTTAATACTTGTGCATATTGTGGAGTTATCATTGTGCACTTGAGTATACTATTATTGAAAAAATGATACGTTTTATTTTGTTTTAGAGTTTAATTTCTGCTTTGGCCCATGACAACTCTGTACGCCAAGCTTTGCCATGGCGATGGCGTTGTTGTCATAACGTCTCGGTAGTCGGTACGTGCGCGTGCGAGTGTGTATTGTTTTTTTACAATAAATGTGAATTGAAAAAACAATTTACCACGCTCGGTGCACCTTTACATATACATATTATATTGGCTTTTACAATGGCGTCAAAAATTTACCGTCTGTAATGACGTGCTTTCTACATGCATTCACCGGTATCTATTTAAAATATTACATTACTTATAATATTATTACAATATAATATGGTCCGAAATTGGTTTCATTTTTTTTATTATTTTATATATTTTTAATGAGAGTTAAAGTATTTTTTTTATTTGCTTTTATTACATTTTGTACGAACCGAATTTGAACTATCAAACCAACGGAATTAATTAGGCGTTAATCGCCGCCGAAAGTAAAAAAAGATATGAAAACCATCGCGTTTTTTAACGTCTGTCGCCATATTAATGATCGTTAATAATATAATAAACAACAAAAGGTGCCTAAATAATTAGATCGTTATTTTTAATTATAAAAGACACAATTTCACAAGTGTCAAAAGGCTCCGCGTTGCTAAAGCGTAATATATTTTTTTTTTTTTTTTGACAAATAGGGGTGTAATTAGGTGAAAGATTTCGGAATAGATACTTTCCTTTTAAATGATTGAAATCGCCTAAGTATATGGCGAACAGGAGAAGAGAAGGGAGTTTATAATTACCGAGGACAGTGATGAACGCCAAGCACTGGAAATTCTGCAGGATAATAAAAATACCCTCAGAAAATGAGTTTTCAAAATTCCATTAGTGGCATAATAATATTATTATGTAAAATATTAGATAACCAGGTGGGGCCTAGCTGGTGATCTGCCCCAGATATCGTTTTTATTAAATCAATATCATTGAATTATTCAATATAATACATATCTGATACCTGTTTTAGTACTCAAATTTGGGTCAAATGTAATTTGAGCGCAGTAAATTGGTTACGGTAAAATGAGCGTCGAGTAAATTGGTCGCAGTAAAATGAGCACTGTATAAAATTATCAAGCATCGTAATACTTATTGTCGTATATGGATTTGTCCTGTACATTGAAATGTGAATCATATTGGATAATTTTGTTACAGTAAAAAATAATATGTACGTGAAATAGAAAAATATTCCTTTTTTAATTTATTAAATCAGTGGTTCCCAACATTATATATTCTACGCTACCTTTTGTAAATTTTCGAAAATCCCACGCCCCCTCTCCTATTCTTAATATTATTATAATTCTTTATATCATTAACTTTCTTCAGAATCGTCCTATTGAAGAATTTACTTATCGTTTCTTTAAAATTCTACACACCCACCAAGAGTAGTTGATCCGAGGAGCGAAGAATATCCGTGGTGTCAAGTATGTCCGGTTTTTTAAACATGATTTTATGATAATAATACATTTTTATACAACGTAACAACTTACAAATTTGAACTATTTTGGTGTTGCAAAACGATACTTTTGCAACACCTGAAAATTGTTTGATTTTGCAAACGCAACATTTGCAATTCCCTAAATTACGTCACTGGATACAGCTGGAAATGTATGATATATCGTTTACTGAATATATACTTAGGTTTCATTGGTTTTAATTTGTATCCCTATGTACAATAGACATAGAATATCAATTCGTCCATAACGTTACTCTGCCCGACGAAAGTTTGTTACGTTTGTTGCGCGTTTATCTACGCGTCTGATACGTCGTCTAAGTTTTAAAAGTATCATGAACTGTTGTAGAAACAAATGTCTTTGTAAAATGCTACTGAGAAATGGCAAAATAACTGTCTCGCATAAATGGATTGTATCGAATAAATGCACACATTATATTTCGAGAGTATATTTAGGTAATGATTTGAAACGAAAACACATTCAGAGATTTACTAACGGAATACATACAATATTATATTGTGAGATATAGTATGACGCGATTCGTGTGTTGACGCGATTTAATACGAATAACGTTAAACTGTGGACAAAAAAATATTTAATGACATTGTTATGTTTTATGCGATGGAACAAAAGATGGAACATTTGATAATGCTTTGTTAGGGTGTTTGCTTCCGGTTTAACGGTGCGTAATGCAATGTATGCAGAGCCGAGTCGGTTAGTACACGGTTTCGAAGTGTTGGACCAGTACACATAATGTAGAAAACACGGGTGAGACCCGTTTCCGCCAAAACTATACCTTCCCATTTTCCGTCAAATCATAAATTGGTCGATTTCCTTTTCCGCCAAATATATACTATTACCTTTTCCGTCAAATGATATTTTTTTATAAAAGTAATTTATGTACCATACATTTTTATAATTACCAATATTTGTTATTTTCAAATAGTTACCTGTCAATAGTTCTTATATAGTTACTCTTGTTATGGTTAGATTAGATTGAATTATTTAAAAAAATATTAAAACATCACATTATTTATATATAAAATTATTTAATATTTTTTATATGTATATTTTGGTTTTTTATGGGTATATATATAATGATTATGTAAAAGTTAATATAATTAAATTATGCTATTATAATATGCATCAAACCTCGTCATAAATTAGGTATTTAAAAAATTACTCAATGAAATAACTAAACGAAATCACTTAAATAATTTGGGACGAGATTTTATGATTATCATAATAACATTTATTTTTTATTACATTTATTATATGACATTGTTTTATTTTTTATTTTATTGTATTTTTATATAATAATTTCATTATTTATGAAATATATTTATTGTATAAATATAATACCACAGCCTATGCACTTTTATTTATGTACATATATATATATTTAAAAATGTATATATCCAAACAATATTCAAATGTTGCGAATGATTATTGATTGGTGATATATAAGAAAGCAAAGAAAAATTGTTTGACGACAATACTCTACTGGCTATTGGCAATAGAATGTAAGTTATCTTAAACATATACTTATTGAAAAACAATAAATAAAATAAATATTTTTTTGCATTATGAAATAACAACATTTTTGCAGTTTTATTTAAATGTATTAGGTATATATAAGCTTGAAGAGTTCTTTTTATCATCTAATTCCAAATCGGTTTATTTTAATAATGAATTAATTAATATTAATGCGATTGAAAAATATGAAAAAATGTTCGAAAATAAATAAAACACTAAAACAAGTTATACCTTGTCATGTACATTAACCGTAAAAGCGCAATTATTTAAATTATTTTTCACGAGTTTTTGTCATCGATGTAAAAATTATTGTAAAATACAATATATTAAAGTACAAACATTGACAGTAATAATTATCAGTATAATATATCAATGAAAACGCGCAACACACGGTTGAAATATAAATAATTTTAATAATAAATTAAAAGGCAGTTGAAGTTATTACGTACCTATCTTTAGTTCGACAAACAACATCCTGTTTGACTTTTATACTTCATAAATTATTCATACTTTAAATCTTAAAATTAATGAAGTACATTGTACTCGTTCGCGACATGCTTGTATAAGAGATAATGTAATATGATAGTCTTATAAAATTTAAGATTCTTGGTTCAAGTACATTTTCCCCTATATTGCAACACCGTGTGCGTTATTAAAAATGCACCGCTGACGGTTTTTTAACTTTCAAGTTTTAAATTTAAAATACGATGTCATTTTTTCGTCACATCCACACCAAGCGAATAATAATAATAATAATAATAATAATAATAATATAAAAATGTGAATTAACGAGTATACTCACGGTTAGTGAGTATAAGGTGCCATTAAAAAAAAAACACTCTCAACGGAAACAAGCACTTGGGTCTTTCTCTATCCATTTTGAAAATATTATATTGCCAACAACGAGTTGCGTAAAATTATGTTACAGGTCATGCGATGATTTTATGTCACTATTGTATCACATTAAAATCCAACTTAATCAACGAGTAAATAAGCAATAACTGACTCCTCTAATAGGTTGATTAGCACTATATGTAACTAATATATAAGTATTGGATGTATTCCGTGTAAGGAAGAGGAAGGTGCGCTGAATCCTTAAATACATTTTCCATTAAAACCTTTGGATTTAGTTAGATAGATTATAGATTACATATTATATAATTTCAAACAACGTTATAAAATAAAAATAAAAATCTATCTAAATCTTCAACGAGCCTATTAACATCAATATTTTGAATTATTTTATAATAAGTTAACAAGAAATAAAAATTGATATGCTTAAAAGTTTTCAACAAATCCTAATTTTCTGAAAAAGAAAAAAAAAGGCGACCCTAAAGGTCGGGGGAGGAAGAATAACAAGGGAAGAAAAGTTTAAAAATTAATTACTGTGATACGTCATAATTAGAGCTTTATAACTAGAGGCCATTGTCTTATATAATAACAAGCGAAAATAAAATCCCCTTTTTACAGATTCATATTACTGATAAGGAAAAAAAAAAATTTCTATTGAGATATTGGCCATTAATCTAGCTTCATTCGCGCCTGCACATGACAGCGGTGTACCTATTATTCTCTTAAATTTGACCGTGGTCATTAGTATAAAAGAAGAATTATTTTTAGAGAAGCTTTATTTATTTAATAATGGACAAGATTTTATTTTTTAAAACCGTTGGAACCTCTGATAGTTTTAGAATTTTTCAAAAATAATACTGAAAATTCGAAATAACTATCATCGATTATCATTTTACTCGTAATTCACATAACAAAATAAGAATTTCAAACAGAAAAAATCTTGTGCTGTGAATACGAGAGGATAAAACCATTAGGAAATGTTTTTTACCTGTAATTTTTTTAAAGTTTTGTGTTTCAAAAGAGTGCTTCACTTAAGCATTTAGATACAACGGATAGTTTTTATAAATACCACAAGTATTATTATTAATCAATCTTAACGGAACCGAGCAAATAACAGTGGAAAATTGCGAATGCTGCAATAAAAGTCAAGTAGGTAGGTAGTGTTTGACAAGATCGATTGAGGAAAAAGATAATCACCGGCACAATGGAAAAACTTTTTTCGGGTACAATATATAAAGGGAAGCCATTGACCTATTTAAACTGAGTTTGAAAAATATTAAAAAATAAATGTCGTTATACTTTGTAAATGGTGGTGGTTATGTAAGAAAATTGAATACGAAATTTCGCTGAATAATGAAAGAAAAATGTTTTTGAAAACTGAGTTATATATATGATGAAAAGGATTTGTAGGCGCGGAATGCTGTTGTCGAAATTTGATTTTCAAGAACATTTAGTACACGATTCAACGATTTATTTTTAATTAAAACGTTTTCAGTGTTAAGACAATTTTATTTCTTTATCTCTGAAAACAATAGTGGGCAATCTATAGTAAATTCATGTTATCCATGTCTACTTGAAAAATATATCAACTTAATATAATGTTCTTGACATTTACAGTTCTTACAAAAGAAAATAGTATTGGGCCTCGTCGAATTGAAAATATAAGAATGAAATGCAAATATTGTATTAAAAAAATCACTAAATCCTTAGCTTGGATACGAAAAGCAATTCTTATTTTAGATTCACGTAGAAACATTTAAATGTAGAAAAAACTTAATTTTCGTTCCCAATTAAGTCTTTTCGTTTGTACGAGGATTAGATGTTTAAATATGAAATGTAAATTCAAATCGTTAAGTAAAGGAATTTCGTTTGTTTGATGTGTTTTTAGTTTTGCCAAAATATTCGGCTCAAAATTTCAAATTTAAAAAGCGAGTAAAACGACGGAGGTGTAAGTTCGTCCTTGCCTTAATCCCTTCACGGAAAAAATAGACGGCGATTGTGAGAAGTGTGTAATATTTTAGCGAGACTGTTACTGTGTTTTACTAACATTCAGTTTTACAACGAATTTCATGAAATTTACTGGAACATGTGACATTTCATATAATGTGCCTATTAAATTGATGAAGGTTGAAAATAATGTATGAAAACTTTGAAAACAATGGAAATTTATTACACTGATTTAAGGAATTTTACATCGTTCAACTTAACTTTGGTAAAAGTACCGTGTGTTTTGTGAAACTGTATGTTCATGAAAATACAACCAAATTTATTTTATTATTTAATGAATGAAGTTTTTTAACAATAGAGTTTTCAACTTATATTATGGTGTGTAACAGTCTTAAGTTTTATCTTCTAGAAACTAAAACAATATTTTTCTCTTAAAATACGTACATTATTGTAAAAATATAAAGAAATCATTACTTCAAGTATTTATTACAATTTGAATTGAAAAAATATATTATTAATAATATATGCAGGGTGGAGTACTTATGAAATATTCTGCTCATTTAGAATGTAAGAAAAAACAAATCGACATACTTAATTGATATTTCTTTGTCTTTAGAATATAATACTCACCTAAGTAAATTGTACAGTTTTGCGGGGCGTATCCGTAAAAAAAATTGAGTATGTGTAGTTTTAGATTGAAACAAAATGTTTTATGGAAATATTTTGTACAACATAACCATATAACAACATTGATATTGTTGTAATTCATTTGCATGCCTGGATTCGTGTGTGTGTGTGTGTGTGTGTGTTTGTTATCAGGTAATAAATGTCTTTATAAAAAACAAAAAAGCAATAAAAATTTATTTATATAAATTCATTAATCATCAACCTTTCTGTCATTGGCGTTTTGGTGTTTTAATGGGAATATTCTGATTATGAGCTATTTATAGATTTCACATTTATTTTTCAACAATACAGTCAAATAAAATCCTATTTAAAAAAAAAAAATCCTATTTATTATCCTAAATAAAGGTAATATCTATTATACTGTAATGCTTATGTTTAAAATGTTGAAATACACTGTCAATTTTATTTAGTTTGGTCTGAAACAATAAAAAATAATTTATAAAATTTATAAATAAATTAACACGTTGTCCAGTGTTATACCTGAACAATTTTGAATCGTGTAAAATTGTTAATTTATTATTATTATTACTATACAGCTTTCACAATCAGTAATTTGAGGCTAATATATTATGGTCAATTCATACTGTACTGCAAAGATAATGTGTTTTATTTTGAATTTTGACGTACAATGTACATAGGTCAGTACTGAGTTATTTGAATTTTATTCAATACCGAAATAAATTTATGGGGTTCACTTTAAAATTTAAATACCATTTAGAGACCGAGGGAAAGAAAAAACGAACGACCCTCTAAATTGTGTAATATTTATGACTAGAGGGTTTTTTTTTCTTTCTTTAATAGTGTATGTACGTATTATGTATTCACTAGTTGTTTATTAATAATGATTGTTTGTTAATTACTGTCATACACTCACTCGTGTGACACGATAAACCGAATATTTAACAACAAAATGACGTTTTTACGCGGAATCGGGTACAGCAACAACAACAACAACAACAACAATTAAAAGTCGAGATGGGTTTTCTGACGTGAATACCATTTTTATTGGGCTGTAAAACACGCGTGTGTTTATCAACATGTCCAATATTTTATATGTATTATATGGTTATTTAATAAAACATTTGACGTGTGTGTTTTGACGTCGTCGTAAAATAATGTTTACTCGAATTCTACGGAAACACCGGGCGGCGACCATCTCGTATTTTGCCACACTCCGCCCCCTGTGTTTCGCACCCCACCCGGGAGCGATGACGTGTGTGTGTTATTATACGTATTATTTTACCTCACAACATCCTTTATTTCGTATATACACAGGTGTCGATATTTTAGTTATTATTAGAGCAGTGCCCGTAGCTTGAAAGTAGTTAAATACTTCAAGTATAATATGAAAAAGAAAAACATATCAGTTGGACTCAAAAATTTCTGCATTTTCATGTTTTTACAGAATCAAAAAGTTGCTAGATCAGATACAAATCTGAATTACACCTATTTAAATCCAATTCCAATTTTTACTTTGCATATTTCCAGGTTGTATTATTTATCAGCATTTTTTTTTTTTTTCAAAATTTTCGTTTATACTGAAATACATTAGGTCATCAGGACAATAATTAGGATAAACATTTTGGGGAAGGGAACAAATGCCTTTTAGCGTTTAGGTATTTGTCCGATTTATACCTCTCTCCTCAAATGTATTATCCTTAGGGATATATTAATTATTTTATATATATTTTATAATTATTTATTAATCCTGGGGGGATTTTAAGTAATAAGTATGGGCCCCATACAAGAACTTGATGAGTAGGAGGCCTTCTGGTGGAATGAACCGCTCGCTCCGCGGTTTCTAAAGTACTGTATTAGAGATAGGATGTTGATGACAAATGCATTTTTCCCCTTTAATCCTATGCAATGCTCTCCAAGCTAAAAATTCGTTCCATGCCTCCCTGATTCAGAATATGAAAATTAAATATTGCATTTTTATACGTTTTGGTTATAAATACATTGTTTTTGATTTTTAACGTCATTATTTCATTTTACAAGTCATCTTTTTTGTAGTTTTTGTAAATTATCGGTCATTTTTCTAATAAAATTAAGATTTTTCATGAACGATTTTACATTTTTATCAAAATTAACGAAGAGTTTTTGTTACAATTACATATACTTCATTGGTAGATACTAGGTGCTCACACTGTGTCATACAACTTATACAACATTTGCTTTTACAGAATATACCCCGATGTACACGCTTATCGAATATTATATTTCTAAATTATTGTATTCAATCAACCCAATAATCTCTTTGTCAATTAATTTCGACATTAAATTCGACGTTCACGTCGATTTTTTAATTTTTTTACTCAATTTAAATATGTTTGGACACTTACAATTACATATTTTTCAATTTGTATTTTAAGCAATTTAAAGCATTTTTTTAGGGTCATTTTTGGTACTTTTTTTAGGTCATCGACATCCTATCTCTAGTTATTATTATATTGTCACCTTCCAGGTATGTGCCTGCCCATGAAATCGCAGGACACGTTTGCTGCAATTATTTAGCTTCAAAAGTGTACAAAAAAGGCAGTCAAAAACTTTGATGTGTGACCGAACCTAACCCAAGTAAAACCTGTGCATTATGACACAGATAATATTATGTTCACATTTATCGTGTCGTTTGAGTTGAGCTCGAGAAATTCGTAGTTACGCATTACCATTATTTCGTCTTTAACGTCCTGGATGTATACAACATGAAATTATCAATTGAAAATGTAAATCCTAATAGGTAGTAATTAAGGTTATTAAGAATTAAAATAATAATTGTTAACTATTATTATTATTTTACATTTAGAATTTTAAAGGTTTATCATTATAACTATTGAAATTGAACACTTCATAACAGGACGAGATCCTTATTATACAAACAATGTAAAATAAACCCTAAATCTCGAACTGTGACAAATATAATTTCATGCACTGAATCTATACAATCGTAACATTTCGGACTTACTCGAAAAAATATAAATGTGCTTCTTAACTGAGTGTCGGACGTTTGGCTTACTCGTGCAACAAATTTATGAGATACAATTTATTCTGTACTCTTGTTATTTTATTAATTAATAAAAAGTCGACTATAATACATTGTAAATATAATAATTAAAAAATACTATTTGATGAAGTGTTGACATAATTGGTTTGAAAATTATTTAAACCCTTGAAATATCTATATTCATGCATATTTTTAAACAAACTCTTTCCAGTGATTTTATAAATATCTATGCATTCTAAACTGCGTATTCGCCCAACAATTTATATGCACATTCAATTTACTCAAATCTGATAAACGTGACTGTAGTGATCATACCCTCCTACTGCTTCCTGAATAATAATGTTTAATTAATTTTAGTTTCCAGAACGACCGTTCTGTTGTTGCTGAGGTGCCTGTTAACAACTGGTCAATAGTCTGGTGATGCGAGAAATAATTTAAATACAACGGCTACTTGTGGCCACGGTGGTCGTCACGACGATAAAACACATTAATGAATACTGACACTGTTTCGTTTACGAATAATATATCAATACGTATTTCCCAACGAAAACAAACAATAACAGTGATAACGCCGAGTATTTCCACCAATAAATTTCTACTATACCTAATTATTTAAATATGAAATTATAATCAATTGACACTTAACAGGAATTCATAAATTAGAAATTTCATGTAGCAAAATCTAACGGCTTTCTCTACGAGTTAACATTTTTATAACGTTATTCGTTTGATAAATATAATAATTAGGCGTCGCATATTTAATAATAATAATATGAATTTTTAAAGCATGTTTATTTCTGAATTAGTCGAGGTTATAATTGTATAGTTAAAAGGATTTTTTTTTCAATGCTCATTAAATAAAATTTCCATAAATATAGTTTAAGGGAGGTGTCCAGACACCCAAAACACCTTCTCTTGATTGCGCCACTGATATCGGGGAATGGATCACTTCGATTTTCGAGGGTGAAAAAATTAACGGAATAGGTAAATGGGTAAATGAATTTCAGAATGGACAATCGAAATCATATCGAAAATCCAAAACAAAAATTACCGTATTCTAAATTGATATGTAGCAAACCGAATTTGTAGCTTTGATAGAATTGTAAAAAAAAAAAATTATTGTAGAAAAAAAAAAAAAACGCATAAGTTATCGAAACTGAGCATAGATGAAGGTTATTTGACGTGATCCGATGCCTAACATTTGTGACCAATTTCATATTTACAAGTGTTTTACCTCTACACGAGTTTATTTTTAGTTGTTTTAATTAACGTGAATTCCGGTGCCTCCCCCTCGCCGCTGGGGGACGATCTTTTTTAGATTACACGCCACCGACTGAATCCCCATTATTGTCTTCAAAACGAATTTCTATGTCATCCATCGGCCGTTAAATACGACTTAGCGAGATCGATACTACTCGAACGCATTCGCTCACGAGCTCCGATTATTATAATGACATAATTAGAAATGGGTATACAAAGCTACGGCCACAAAGCGCGCGCAAATCGAACGCTCGCGTTGCCGGGGCATATAATAATAAACCGCGGGTTTGTCGGTGAATAGTGGGCGAAACCGTGCAAAACCGTCGGCTGTTCGATTCCCGTTCGTCGTGCGGGGCAAAACGAGACGAATTTTGGCAGTGAACCTTTCCCCCCCTCCCCAAACGTCTTCCCCTCGCGCCAGACACCGTTCTTTGTCGCGAAGCCCTCCCGCGTCCCCCCGTCAGCATATCGTGTACACGACGTGTCCCTCGAAGATGTCGTCAAACGAATGATGTAATGATAATAATATGTGTATTATAATCAGTATTAATTATTATATTAATTATACGATTTTGTTAAACAGGTATCCAACGTTTCGCGACAAGTGTTTTCATTTGTTGCTTTCACTTTTTCAATCGGTTTGTTACGGATTTTGAAACTCGCTAACAGTATAGCGGGCGTATGCAGAGTGGGCTAAAAGGCCTATATAGGACTCTTGACATCATTATATTTTGTTTCCTACGAATGTTTAAAATCAAGGAAGTTTTTTTCTTTTGTAAACGCGAGAAATTGTTAAATAAAAATATATAATATAAATCCATAAGAATTTATGATTCTTTAGATTTTGAGTTGAGCGAATAACCAATGAAGTTTCTTGTTACTTCCTATTCCAAATTTTATACAATATCTTAAATCTTGAAAATTTTAACAAGATCATAGACGAATTTTGGATAAAATATGATATTATGTAACTTATTCAATTTAAAACTGACAATTATTATTGTTGTCAATAATTGAGCTCAGAATAGCTTTATTGAAGAAATGATTTAAAGTTTCTATAAAATTCAATACACCCACCCCCAAAGAACAAATAATGCCTATAGTAAGAATTATGTCCACTGTCTAGTATAATATAATAACTCCACAAAATTGATTTCAATTATTTGGTGAAAAAACTTAACATTTTGACTTTTTACTTATTCTCCTAGAATTGATTATTTAATCAAATTTTTGAAATGATTCGATGAAATCATAAAATAAATTTAACTACTTTTTACATAGTTATAGCATAATAGTAATGGATTTTTTTTGTTTTTATTACAAAACAAAGGCGATTTTTAGTTTTAAAAAATAATATCTTATATAAACTCACTTAATGGATTAATTAAATAAAGGATGTAGGGTATTGTGTTGTCTCTTTCCCCCCTGAAATGTTACCACGGGCTGAAACTATTATTTCACCTCTATGAAGTCACGGACGGATTTGAAACTAAAAGCATAAGAGAAATCAGAAAACTACCAAAAAAATATAAAGTCATTTTGTAATATTGACTATTGATTATATTATACGATTTATTATATTAGTATATTATTCACTGTTAACCTTCCTTTTTGTGAAATCTAGCCGTACGCTATTGTTTGTAAGGACTAGAGAGAATCTGTAACCTTGGGATTTCGGGGATAGGCATAACGGGCG
Source organism: Stegophylla sp. TES_Ste_2020 (assembly GCA_025469315.1). Lineage (NCBI taxonomy): Eukaryota > Metazoa > Arthropoda > Insecta > Hemiptera > Aphididae > Stegophylla > Stegophylla sp. TES_Ste_2020. The sequence goes on from JAIPRM010000068.1 coordinate 23,214, forward strand.
GAACCCTTTTCGGCCATTTTGTAATGTCCGTTTTCGGCCGTCACACTATTTTGGTCACCAATTTAAAAATTTAAAATATTTTTCACTATTTATTTCTTTTTTTCTCTGTTACACTACCAATTTAATAAATGTTTTTAAAAATTTGAACCTAGGAGATGTAGAAAATTGTTTCGTTGAAGATTTAATATCAATACGTCCTGGTGATAATAAATTAAATTCATACTGTGACTATTTAACGGACACTTATATTAGTGAAGAAAGCATTTTCCCTTCTACTATTTGGGCATCAGGATCTTCTGATTTAACCAGAACAACGAATACGTGCGAATCTTTTCATTCGTATTTTAATCAATGTTTTTATAAAGATTCTCCCCCAATAACGTATTGGTTAAATATAATTAATGAAGTTCAAACAGAATCCTACATAAAAATACGAAGTACACATATTCCAAAATTCCCAAAAGACGGAAAAGTTCGGAGCCCTCAAGCAAAAAACAATTCCATCATAAAAAAATATGAGAGAGGAGAAATAAACACCATTAGAATTCATTAAATGAATGTTCTACAATTATAATAAAAAATATTAAATATCCCCGTATTTTTTTTTTTTTTTTTAATGTAAATTGATAATATATAATGTAAACTATGTACCTAAATAATATAACTTAATATTTTCAATAAAATTACAAGTGTATTTTTTATATTTAAGAGTTTACATTGGTGACTAAAATTGTGTACTGACCAAAAACGGACATTACAGAATGGCCGAAAAGGGAAAGGTTCATTTTGGCCGAAAAGGGACCCGCCCGGTGGAGAACCGCTGTGCTAGACCACAAAGTACAGATGTTCTGCAGAGCAGCTGCTGCTGGGAACGATGATTAAAGAGTCAAAAGGTGTCAAATATACCACTCTACGTTGCAGTTGGTGTAACTGTGCATACAGTGTTGGTGTAACACTGTACGCAAGGTCAATCAGTGCAACCATAGCGACGATACCTGTGTCTATGGACTGTGGTCCACTGTTGAGTTATCTGCCGCTACTATAACAAAAAAAAAAAAAACAGCTACTATTGGCTCGCTTTATGCTCTCATTGGTTCACTGTTCAACGGTTTACAATTTTTCTTTTTCATTTTTCGTCGTTGGCTTGCCTGCAGCTGTTTCGTGGTTTCGTCTCCTTGTCGATCATCGCGTCAGGTCGGCACGGTGTTTTATAAGCTCTAGCGCAGGAAAATCCAGGATTGCGCGAGTGTGGATTATAGAATACTGAAACTCGAGAACCACGAGTGCTGACTGTAGTCTATACACCTCTGCCTTTGTTTCAGCGGCGTTTCTCAGTTTCATGCCGTTCTACGCGGCCTGCTAGCCAGACCCCCGTGGTTCTTCATTTTATTCAAACAGCACGGTGATATTTGCGTGTTTCGCGTGCACTATTTCCGGTGAGTAACATTATCATTGTGTTCACGTGGCAGCTATTGCCCATTGTGTTTGAAGTCGCTTGCGCCTGCCCGCCCGTGTTCGTACATGAACGTGGGAGAGCTCGAACGAATTCGGTATGATGTTCTAGACTCATTTTTTTCGTTTCGTTTTGCCTTTTCCCTATACGTGGATTTCTCAGAACGGCTTTCTATTGTGTTCACATTCTCGTTAGATGTCTGGCGTCGCCATACTGTTCATTGAGGATTCGCGCTGTTTTTTAGCTCGGTCTCTCCGCGCCTCTTTAGGTATAGTTTGTGTAGTGAATACACCACTCAGTCGATCTTTGTTGCATTTTTCGTACCCTGTAGTGCTCGTTTCTTAAGTGGATGCGCGCTCGCATTAAATTACGTAAAATAACCTTAGTATTAACATCGTACTTCACAACTCCTCCACATCCTTCATCTCTACTGGATAAGCCCATTCGCGCGCAATGTGTGTATCTGTTGTCATATTTCGATTCGCGAAACTTATTAGTTCGAATTAAAGTATAATATTCATGGAGTTGTGTGTTTGTATATTTTTTCCTTATAAATTAGGTCTCGTATCTACTATGTGCTTAGTAATATGAAATCTGTGTGCACCTAAACATTAACCTGTCAACCTATGTATGTACCTATCAACAAAGGAACGTTGTCTAAATGCATAGGTATACTCAATTAATAATTTAATCATTAGTAAATAGTATTTAATATTTATGTGTCAGTGTGTATTTAGAAAAGGTGCCAAGAAATACATGACTATTTTCTTAACAGAACCTATAGTGAAATATTTAATATTTTATTTATTATATTTTATCTACCACATCATATGACTGATTTGCTGACATCTAATTATTCCCATTATGTCCTTACTTTAGTTCACAAAACAGGTATTTAGTTCAAGGTCCTTTGATAACAAAATTGTATTACCAGTCCCTATGGTGGTCAGTGGTGTATTATTGTACTGCAAAATGTTTAATTACTCATTAGTAGTGTTGGGGACTAAAAAAACTTTAAATATGCATGCATTTATGCTCTAAAAATGTACCAAGTATGCTCTATTATTTATTTTATTTATGCTATATTATTTATTTATTTTATGCTTTAAAAATATGCAAAAATGCTAAAATAATCTCTTATAAAACATAAATTGTACTGTAAAAAATTGTATTGTATAGTATAATTTATGTAATATGTATTATTAATTCTTCCATTATTTATGAAATTTCTTTTTTTTTTTTTTAGACTCTGAACGAAGTGAAGAAGCTTTTGTTTTAACAATGAAGTTAATTTTATTTTTTACTGGAAACACTTTCGTACAGAAATACTTGTCCAAAAAATTCGATCAGTATCTCTATAGAATCGGAATCGTACTCAGATGTTACTTTAGAGAGGTCGTTTTTCCAATTTCTCTATACTTTTTCCAAAAACGAGGAAAAATTAACAAAATTCGGAAAACAGCAAAATAAGCAATTACTGAAATTTCCATAAAATTGAAAATTACTTTTTGACATAAATTATAAATTAATGCAGCTAGGAGCTTGAAATTTTCACCAACCACTATAAATGGTTGCAAAAACATTTCATCCAAATTTCAAAAAGATTTTATAAGTTTTGAGTTAGAGTATTGAAATTTTCAGAAATTTCTCTTTTTAGATTCTGAACAAAGTGAAGAAGCTAGTGTTTTTACAATGATGTTTATTTTTTATTTTTTTTTTCTGTTAACACTTTTTCGTATAGAAATACTTGTCCAAAAGTTTTGATCAATAA